>SZWC01012289.1:55235-66955 GCA_023375785.1 Penium margaritaceum | reverse complement strand
GATAGCGCGAAGCTCATCCTCGCAAGCAGCTCGCCAGGCATCAGCATCGTGCGATGAGGAAGCCTCCCTCAATGTGCCCGGGTCAGGCGCCATAGAGGGGGAACTCTGCGTGGCAAGTGCACACGCCTCAGTGTCAGGCCTGACGGCCACGCGATCAGCTGCTGCGTCACAGGCGATATGGAACTCGCGAGTGACCAGGTCGTGCCCTATGGGGCACGCTGGGTGTACCTCTGAAAGCTCAGTGCGGACACTCAGGCCTAAGGCCTTTGTGCGTGGATCACGGCTCGCGATGTTGCGAGAGGAACGCCTGGGTCCGGCAACCGACCCTCGCTGAGCTTCGGAATCTAGTGGTCGAAGGCGACCACCGGGCTCACGGGAGTAACCGGAGGTCGAGGGGCGCACCTCAGGCTCAGGAACAGGTACGACCTCAGGGACATGTACGACCACAGCTGGTGAGGGCTGAGACGAGGCAGCCGGAGATGCCATCCGAGGGGATGCGTGTGTGGGGGATACAGAGCTGGGGGTGACAGCGGGCAAGGCTGGCCCGGACACTGAGATAGGAGTGTCAGCCGACGTAGGGACAGGAGTGGGCTGGGTTGGGTCAGACGCCGGAGCAGGGGTGCCAGTAGACACATGTGGTGATGCAGGAGGAGGCATGAGGACAGCGATACCTGAGGGGTGTGAAACAGGCTGAACAGGCGGGATCTCTGGACCAACGGCAATGATAGCCGGATCATCAAGTGCTGGAGATCGAGAAGGGACTCGAGCGGACACATCAGCCTGACGATAAATGGTCGCTGGCGGAGAAGTCTCCCCCATCCGCCGAGGACCCTCACAGGAAGGGACATGAGCTGCAAAGAGGGCTGTGATCGAAGACAGATCACGGTAAATGAGTGACTCAAAAAACAGCGCGTCACGGGACTCAATGACACGACGACGAGTGGGGTCCCAAAAGCGCCAGGCCTTCGACCGCGGGGAGATGCCGATGAAGGCACACAAGCAACCCCGAGGGGAGACCTTGGACCCCAGCTGGTCCTCGGTGTACTGCACGGAGGCCAGGGAACCCCAGATGCGTGCGAGACGAAGATCAGCACGGTGGCCAAACCAGAGCTCGTACGGTGTAACATGATCCGGAAGCGGACCATGCGAGAGGCGGTTCCAGACCCAAGTCATGTAGGCAAAGCCCTCGAAGGCGAAGGACTCTGGGAGACCGCACTCAGACCGCATGGCGCAGAACGCATCCTCCATGGTGCGGTTCCAGCGCTAAGATACACCATTCTGTTGTGGGGTAGCAGGAGCAGAGACCAGATGAGAAATGTTGTGCTCAGCAAAGAAGGAGTCCATCTCACTGAGGAATTCGCCGCGGCGATCCGAGCAAAAGGTATGTAGCGTGTGGCGAGACTGACGCTCAGCCATCATGAGCCAGAGCCAAACCGCAAGTGCGGCGTCGCTCTTCTGACGCAGACTGTAGACCCACCGCATCCGGGTGAAGTCATCAGTCAGCGTCAGAACATACCGGCCCCTCTCGGACAGGGACTCGACCGGGAGAGGACCAAGCAGGTCTGAGTGGACCAATTCGAGGGGCCTCAGCGCTCGAGAATGCGAATCAGGATAAGTGTACCGGTGCATCTTTCCCTGAGCGCAAAAAAGGCAGTCGGTCTTGGGTGGCTTCTCGAAAGAAGCCATGTCAAGGCCAAGAGCGGGCTGTGTTCATATGAGCTTCGACACAGTGTCGGAGCCCACGTGACACAGANAGAGATACAGGGGGCCAGACGGACCATCAAAGCATACAACCCCAACACCGTGGACCGGTAAGGACTGACCAGAGCCTGTACGAACAGAACGGACAGTCGTGACAGGACCAAGTACCACAAAGTCACTACGACGACACGTCATGTGGTGGGTGGCACCGGAATCGATGATCCAAGTGCCACCGGAGTCACGACTGGTGGACGTCACTATACAACGAGCAACGGAACACTCGGCATCAGAGGGACGCTGAGCCGTCAGTGGAAAGGAACGACGTACATCACGAAGGTGAGACTCATGAATCCAGTCAGTGCAGTCAGGCCCAACATCATCACATGCGGACTGTGCTCCCCCACACGTGTCATCACGAGTCACGAAGACGGACGAACAAGCAGTCTGTGATCCACTCGACGATGACAACACACTCGCACCTCCCTGAAAGCGAAGCGCCAGAAGATGACGAAGCTCGGTGATGGTGCGGTCACGTGGGTCTGGATGACTGCTGCTCGCTGGTGAGGACGCAGGAACAGCTGCAGTCCTGGTCGCCGCGCATCCAGAGGAGTGTGCGAGCGACGTGCCGGACGCGGTGCGGGCAGCATGGGCAGCCTGAAGTCCACGAGTGATGCGCTCCCAGTCAAGTGGCTGCTGGCACTCGGTGTAGCTATGGGCACCTCCACAGTTGTAGCAGTGCACGGAACGGCCACTGCTACCACTAGATGACGACTGCTGCTGGCCCGATCCGCGCTTCCTATTCTTCTTCTTCTCTTGGGCAGCTGTTGCAACGCCCTGCATCTGCGTGGGTGTAAACGGGGTCGAAGAGGAGGAGGAAGATGAGGTCGTGATGGAGGTACATGAGGGTGACTGCAGGAAGGAAGGTGGTGGTGAGGCGAGGACTGCTGCAGCGAGGGAAGTCTCTTGATGTCCTACTGCTGCCTCGCGGGCCGATATCACCTGGAGGAAAAGCTTATGCGCCCAAGGGAGCAGCTACAGGGCAGCAGACTTAAGAAACGAGCGTGGAAACCCGCACGCTGCATCAACAACGCATGCTGCCCCAACCTGCCGCTTAGATTTCTAGCTTGGTATTAGAGCCAGAGCGTAGCAGCAGCAGTAGAAGACTGGCGTACAGGTGTTAGACAACGCCGGCGGGTCTCCATACGTACTACTGTAGGGGAAATGCTGCTGGATTTTTCCCGGCAGCATTGACCCGCCTGGTGGCGACGTCAGAATTTTTCCCACGGCCACTGGGCCAGGGGAAATGCTGCCAGATTTTTTCCGGCAGCACTGACCCCCATGTTGGACGCAAGGAGGTGAGCGGCCGACCACGTCAGGCGCTTGCTGGCAACGACACACGCGGCGACGTCCTCCAGGTGTGACTGGCAGCAGCAGCTACAGGCAACAGCAGCAGCTTACAGCAGCACACAGCAGTAGCTAGCAGCAGCAGCAGCTTGCAGCAGCAGCAGTAGCAGCTCCCTGCAGCAGCAGCAGCAAGCAAGCAGCAGCAGCAAGCACCAGCTGCAGCAGCGTGCAGCAGCAGCAGCAGCACGCTACAGCAGCCACAACAGTGAGCCACAGTAGCAGCAGCAGCAGCTGCCTGTAGCGGCTGCTGATGCTCGCAGCCCGCAGCAAGCAGCAGCTCTCTGCTGCCAGCAAGCAGCAACCCGCTGCTCGCTGCCAGCGAGCAGCAGCCCGCTGCTCGCTGCCAGCGAGTAGCAGCCGGCTGCTCGCTGCCAGCGAGCAGCAGCTCGCTGCTCGCTGCTAGCGAGCAGCTGCCCGCTGGGATAGAGAAAACCAGAAAAAAAGGAAGAGAAAAAAAATCCCCCAACCCCACACCGTGCAGCAGCAGCCCGCAGCAGCAGCGAGCTGCAACTGCAGCACCGAGCTGCAACTGCAGCACGTAGCAGCTGCAGCAGCGTGCAGCAGCAGCAGCTGCAACAGCATGCAGTAGTAGAGAGCTGCAGCAGCCACAACTGCCACAGCAGCTCGCAGCAACAGTAGTTGCAACTGCAACCGCAGCCGCAACAGCATCACCAGCAGCTGTAGCCACTACAGCAGCAGCAACAGTAGCAGCACCAACAGCAGCAGTAGCAACTGCAGCAGCTGCAGTAGCAACAGCTGCTGACGTCAGCATCTCTCTGCTTCCTATTCTTCTTCTTCCCCTGGGCAGCTGCTGCAACGCCCTGCGTCTGCGTGGGTGAAGACGGGGTCGAAGAGGAGGAGGAAGATGAGGTCGTGATGGAGGTAGATGAGGGTGACTGCAAGAGGGAAGATGGTGGTGAGGCGACGACTGCTGCAGCGAGGGAAGTTTCATGATGTGCTACTGCTGCCTCGCGAGCCGACGTCACCTGGAGAAAAAGATGATGTGCCCAAGGGAGCAGCTGCAGGGTGGCTGAGAAAGGCTCGAGAGAAGCGTCGCTGTACCGTGTGAAGATGTCGGTGTACTCCTGGCGAACTCTGAGCATGATCGTCTGAAGTGCCCACAGCTGTGTGGCCCCTGAGGTCCCCAGACGTGTGTAAATACGCATGCCGTTTTCCCAGTAATCCGCCGCAGGCTCCGCTGGTCCCTGACGGAGCGAGTGGAAAGCACGAATGTGTGACGCACGCGTGGCGTGCGTCTCTGCGGCCAGTAGGAACAATGCCAGATCCCAGCCTCCACGTGGATCAGCTTCGGTGCCTGTGCCGGCCTCGCCGAGGAAGGGGTGGAAGTCGACGACGGTCTCGCGTGGCATGGCATAGAGAAGTCCTCGCATGACCCGGGCTATTGTCAGCACCTGTGCTGGATCTGTAGACTGGTATGGGCTGTAGTAGTAAGGCCACACTCCCTCGGAAGTGGCCCACACCTGAAATAGGATCTCCGAGCAGTCAAATCCATCCTCGCTGATGTACCGTGGAGGTGGTGCCTCAAAGTCCTTTGGCTGCCGCTCCGTGAGGAGAGCAACCGCAGGCTGAGGAGGGCGAGAGACGCGGAAAACTCCTGGAAGGGGGTGATCACCGGGGAAGTCAGGTGACGATCATATCGGGGACACGGGTGGAGGTCGGATACCCGTCTGCAGCTGACGGAGGCGCTCCTGTAGAAGACGAATCTCCCGCTCCTAGGAGTCATCCTCGAAGCCTGGCATGAATGGCTCATCATCAATGAGGTCCACAGGTGGTGGAGAAACCACACCAAGAGGTGAAGCAGGCAGAGCACCTGTCACGGGCACCTGGGCCGAGTGTTGGGTGGAGGCCGCAACGCCGGCAGTTCCCTCAGAAAATCCGCGAAGGAGCCGTGGACTGAGCACGCAGGAGCTCAGTCAGCGTGCGGATCGCGTCAGTCTGCTCTCGCTGCAGACGACGCATCTCCTCCTGCTGGCTGCGCAGGTCCGCAATGGCCTGCGAGCGAGGGCTCAATACCCCTGAAGAAGAGGAGGAGGGATCACCTGGTCCCTTGTCCTTGTCGTCGAGCGAACTCATGTCGCCGCTCACTGGGGGTTCGAGCTGACGTCAGCATTGTTGATTGCTGACGGTGGTTGGTTCCTCCTCTCTCCTTCCCCTTTTTTTCCTTTTTTCTTTTTGTGTTGTTGCGGCACACCTCACCACTGCAACTCGCCTCCGCAGAGCCCCTCCGCAGACCCTCTCCACGGAACTCCTCCGCAGACCCCCTCCGCGGTGCACTTCACCGCTGAAGTTCACCGCGGATGGTCGCGGAGTGGGTTGGGATGAGCGTGGCTGCGTAAGTCACGTCGGCGCGGAGTCGACGTGAGATGCCACGAGATGCCACCGCGGTCGAATTGACGCGGAACGCGTCGGAGTACCGCGGGATACGGAGGCACCCCCGCAGGTGTGTTCCGCGACGGCAGCGGGGCCTCCGCGTCTGTCGAACGTGGAGTTACCGCGGAGCTGCCGCGGACTCGTAACGGCTGGTGTGTTCCGAAGAAACGCCGCAGAGTAGTTCAAGCAGCCACGGATCCACCTCGGAGAGCTGCCGCACTGCCACCGCTGAGTGGCGGATTTGGAACGGTGAGTTCAATCGCAGTGGATCTGCAACACTCTCGGCGCGTTCCGCTGCGATCGCGGAACTGCCGCGTCCGCTGAGCCGCGGAGCACCGCGGAGCACCCCGGAGCAGCGCGGAGTAGATGCTGCTACCGCGGAACAGTCGCCGCGGAGCTGTAAAAACTCGTCGCGGAGTTCTTAAAAAACGGTAGGAACGGTGGTGGGTTCTCCCAGGACCTTTCGCCAAGACAGGGGGCGCTCCTGCTGCTGCTCCTCGAGGCAACGGCTGCAGCTGTGGCTGCGTCTCTGCTGCGCAGCTGTGCGAGCACTGGCTCGCTGCTCTGATACCATGAGAGACAGCTCCTAGCACTGCTGTCGCTAGCGTGGCAGTACAAGCCAGCTAGCTAACTCACTAGCACACACAGGTGGAGGTGAGAACAGCAAGGGGTCGGCTAGGGACACAAACACAAGTGTCAGAAGCTGCAAATGTTGAAATATGCGAAGAGAGAGTTGACAAATGACAGGTCCAAGGCATAAATACCTGTCGCGGTGCACGGCGGGTGTCGCACACGGCAGTCCAAGAGCTGTCCTAAAACCGGCCCAAAACCACTGTTTTGGCCGTAACTCTGCGCACATATGTCAGAATCCTACGACGTCTGAACCTAGACGTGTAGAATCAAAATACGGACGCAACAACTGGTCACATGCATGCATCCATCGACTGATAGTGAGAATACAATGCAAAAACAAGCAAATAGGCCTCATGGCCAGTCCGCCGAAAGACGCCTACAAGACGTAGAAGACACAGCAAAGAGTCCCGGTGGCATCTGGGGCTCTGGAACAGTGGTCGGTCAGCTCCAAGCGAGCAGTCCGCCGCATGTCGTCGCGCCGGTGTCACCAGGGCCGCCTGCTTGAGGGATCTGCACGAGTATGGACACGGCCGAGTGGTCACAGTAAACTGTACAGGAACGGCACAAAGCACAACAGACACAACACAGTACAATGAGAGATGCACGAAAACCAACAGACCCCGCCAAAGTTCTAGTGTTGAAGTCGCCTACGAAATAAAGTTGAGTGCGAGCAGCTCTCTCCTTCGTNTGGAATAATGACACTGAAGGTGTGACCCTTTTTACGTACACCCATCTGAGAAGTTTCCTAGAACCTTCCTAACCACTTGCCGTGACACTAGGCGTCAGCGCCAGGTCAGCGTGTGACAACAGTCACAAGTTAGAGACAAAACTGCAAGGGTCTGAGTTGGGACACGAACAGAGTGTCAGGAAACTCAAACTGAATATAATTGCAGAGAGAGATAACAAATGACAAGTCCACAGTATAAATACCTGCCGCGGCGCACGACAGGTGTCGCACGCGGCAGTGTAAGGTCTGTCCTAAAACCGGCCAAAAAACACTATTTTGGCCGTAACTCTGTGCAGACAAATCAGAACGCTATGCCGTCTGAACTTCGAGATGCAAAATCTCAAGTCCGGCACCGATCGGTGGACAGGAAATACAAAATATGCAAAATTGGGCTCAAGATCCAGTCCACCGAGAAAACTCTAACGTCTGCAGAAAAAACCGCAAAGCACCCCGGCAAGCACCCAGGGCGTCGTGGCAGCTCTCTGGCAGCTGCTGGTGGATGGAGCCACCACTCGTCGGTGCTCCGGTGCCAGCTGCATCTGCATCCGGGATCATGTCGTCGCGCTCTCCTGTAGCGCTACTCTCCTTGCCGTCGCTCGTGACAGGTGGAAGCCACACACACCAACACTCCCCCTGGCTGACACAACTGTCAACATAATGATGTCTGAGCGAAGGCAAGAGATGATGGCTCAGGGAACCAATCATAGCGAGCACTGATCAAGCATACCACAGCACAGGGTCTCCTCGTGACAATGGTGCATCCCACCAAATGCCCGGGTCTCGACCATGCACGAAGTGAATCACACACCTACATGTCAAACATCAAGCAAGAGAGACAGAGAAACAGGTCTCCTTGTGACCCCGGAAAAGTGTCTCCGGGTGCCCGGGTCTTGACCACATCATGCATGGATCATACATAACACATGTATGCAATGGGTCTCCACGTCACACCGGTAGAACTCAACAGGTGCGCGGGTCTCAACCAGCATAACCTAGCATGGATCATACATAACACATAGAGGCAATGGGTCTCCACATCACACCGGTGAAACTCACCAGGTGCGCGGGTCTCGACCAGCATAACCTGGACCATAGCATCGTGCTGCACCCTAAGTAACCTCGCTGTCCACAAAAAGATGTCAGACCAAAGTCCTCACACCAACACTCCCCCTGGGCTGCAGAGGCTGACAGTACGAGAAAAGCTGATGGCTGCTCCCAACACAATCCGTGAGGAGGGAGCGCGGCTCCCCCATAGCCACATACCCCTGCACAGCAATAGCAAGGGTGACGACGATGCTGGTGGGATGTGTCCGCACAGAGCCTCACCCTGGAGCGGCGTCGTCGCTGTCATCGTCATCGCTGTTGTAGTCGTCACTATTGTCGTCATCTCTTGATGTGACTGGTGCAGCGTTGAGGGCCTCCTCCAACTGTATCGCCTCCCGTATGCATGCCAGCTGCTGTGCTGCATGCTGCCACGCGGACTGCGCTGCATCGAGACGCGTGTGCAGTTCGTCGAGCTTTGCTGCGGCAGCCTGCCGGCCAGCTGCATCTACGGCGTGCAGGCGGTCAGTCGCGGAATGAATCTGATGGTGGACCTCCATCATGTGCGCATAGGCGCGAGTCACTGCCTCCTGCATCCTCATCTCCTCGTCCCGTAGGAAGCTCTCCACGCCAATAGGCGACTCAGCTGCTGCCTGATCACCAGTTGCTGGCAGGAGGTCGTCACCACTGAGGGCGTCCGCATCCGTAGCAGCTGCACCAAAAGGGGGTGGTGCTGCGGAGTCACTGGCTGCTGCTGACACACTCGACACTCGGGTGTCAGGTGGCCAGACGTCGTCATCCGTCGTTGTATCTACCGCTGCAGCATCGTCGCTGTCATCGGGAACCCATCAGAAACGCCGAGCCCCTGGTGCACAACCAATCGTCCACCTGCTGCTGTGCGTCCGCCCGTCGCCAACGTGCATCCTGTAGGGACCACTCCGCAGCCTCGAGACGGGTATGCACATCCTCCATGCACATCTCAGCAACCTGTCGTGCAGAAGCATCTGTAGTGTACCAACGACTGCTGGCCTCCCGGAGCTCGGCCATGAGACTCTGCACGTGCGCCTCTGCTCGAGCCACCACTGCCTCATGCTCGTCGACCGTGGAGCGTAGGCGCTCGGGTATAGGAACTGTAGCTCGGACGAGCGTAGCTATGTCATCGGCTGGAACCGCTGTGGTGTCAACGACACCGGTCAGGGTAGCGGGGTATCGGATGTCTATAGCTCGCTCTGCATCCTCCATGTCACACACGCAGACGTCTGCTCTCACCGAGAGGCTATCGCGTGCTCTAGCCGCGGCTACTACAAGAACGACAGCGCACTGGGCCTCTATGTCTGCCTCCGACCCTGCGTCCGACCGCTCCACGACGGACGACTGGTCCTCATCGAGGAGGTCTACCTTGTCCTGGCAGTCAATCACCTCCTCCTGCTGCCCAGCACTATCTGCCAGAACCACCTGGGTGTCTGCTGTGGGCCGAGCATCAGCATCTGTATCACCTGCTCCTCCTGCTGTTGCTCCTGGCATTATGGCAACTGTCTCCACACCAGCTAATGCAGGAGCGCACGCATCGTCGGGCGCAGCTCCGGCATCGGCCGTCGTCACGTCATCCGCCAAAACATCAACAATCACCAACTCCATCCCCGAATCTGACTCAGCATCGGACCAATCCTCCTCTGACAAAGATTCTCTGTCACAGCGAATGTCTTCCCCCGCTGAACTCTCCACTAGCTGAGTCTGCTGTGTGGCGTCATCCGCCTCAATCATCCTGCGCTTTAGAGCAGTCGCATCATCAATGCCGAGCTTCGTCGCGGTCGTCAGCGGACACACCATCCCCCTCACGTCTGGCACCTCGGCAGGAGCTGTGGGGACTCGATAGATCAACTCGTGGACAGGAGACGGGGGGATCTCGTCACCTGAGACTCCTCCCAAAGCCACGTCTACTACCAACGTCCCGTCAATAGCAGTGACTGCAACTGCTGCTACTGTCACGACGTCGATGGCTACCGACACACCCACTGCCTGGACGTCTGGCGACACTCCACTGGTCACCAATGTAGCGGAACGGTCGTCTGCTCCACATGTGTCGGCTGACACCGCTACGGCTACTACTGCCTCATCCACTGGTACTGCCCCACCTGCCTCTGTGGTCTCTACTATGTCAACTATAGTCTCCATCTCCATGTCTACCTCCAACTGCGCGTCAGACCACTCGTCCGTCTCCGAATCCACGTCGGACCACTCGTCGGATGGCTCGTCCTCACTGAGAGCGCCCTGTCGTGAAGCACCGTCTGTCGCATCTCTCATGCACTCGCCGGTGGTCGTTGGCAGACACTCCATCCCCCCCTCGACCGACGCACCGGTAGAAGCTACGAAGGGGTGCCGCACCAACTTTGCGACTGGGGAGGAGGGAGTCGGCTCCGTGGTGACGTCTGCCGATGCTGCGTCTGCTGCTGCCTCCTGCACACGTCTCGCCAAACTTGCTCTCCGCCGCCTCGCGTGCCGAGTCCGAGAACGTCGATGGCGAGCCGAAGAGACTACCCCAGAAGTGGAGGGGTCACTGGTCGGGATGACTCCAACTGCCTCCAGCACAGAGCGTAGGGTGTCAGATGTAGAGCTAAGGTCGGGAGGTGTGGCATCGTTAGGTGATGACACTGACGGAGGTGAGGATGGCGAGAAGGAAGAAGTGGGTGTGTGAAGCGGCATGATGGCAACAGCCTGCTCAGAGATCACGTGGTCTATGAGCTGTTGCACCATGCGCTTCAGACCCTGGAGCTCGGCGTACACCACCGCCATAGCTCCACTGAGGGGCGCGACTGTATGAGCTGATGTATCGGAGGCGGATGGTGGAGTAGGGCGGGACCGTAACCAGGGTGGTCGCCACCCAGCAGGGCGCTGGCAACACTGGCGCCAGCCATGGTGTCGGTCGCAGCAAAGGTAGCAGGCAAAGCCGTTGGACGCCTGAGGCGTGTGCCACGGCTGGAACTGCCACTGTGGACGCGGCATCTACCACGTATGCAGAGCAGGTGCCAGCCACGGCGCCGGCTGCGCTCCCTGCCACGCCAATGTGCTCATCTCTAGAGTGTGGTGTGGGTGAGTGTCTGGGACACTCGTTCCCACTGGCACAAGGCCACAAGGGGAGGTGAGCGATTGAAGCACAGTCTCTCTGATGTGCTACGATGCCGTCGCGAGGACAGCCACCACGGCGTTGGTGGTGGGCTGTTGTGCGACTCAAGTGTGCAAACTCAAGTCGCCTTCGGTGCTAATGCTGCACCAGGTGCCGTCGTCAGCTGACGGCTGTGGCCTCAAGCCACCTTCGCTGCTGCTGCTACCGCTGTAACTCTCGCAATGGCTGCTGCTACTGCGGGTTCCGTCGTCAGCCGACGGTGGTGGCCTTAGGCCGCACTTAAAAGGTGAAAAAACAAAATAAAGAAAAAGAAAAGGGAACCCCCCCCTTTTTTCTCTCTTTATCCTCCCCCTTTTTTTCTTTTTTTTGTTGGGGCCACCTCCTCGGGTGCCCCTTCTGGGGTTGTTCTGGGGTGCCCCACTCAAGGCCCCCCCCTCTGTCCTCTCCCCCTCCCCCCCCCTTTTTTTTCTCTCTTTTGGCTGCCGAACTTGACCCTCGCGGCGAGCTCGTCGATCGGACGAGCTCGCCGATCGGCGGGCTCGCCGATCACCGCGAGCTCGCCGCGATCTCGCCGCGAGCTCGTCGCCAGCTCGCCGCGAGCTCGCCACGGGAAGCTGTAAGGCAGCTCCCAGGCACCCAGACGACGCACGCTGCGCGTGCGTCGTCTGGGTGGCGCAACCGCAGTCGAAGGTGCTCGTG
>SZWC01012289.1:6958-23276 GCA_023375785.1 Penium margaritaceum | reverse complement strand
GGGGGGGGGGGAATCGAGCACCTTGCGAGTCCAAAAACGGGTCATTCTCGCCTGTGCCTCGGCTGTCACCATCACCGCTACTGATGCCTTCGCTCATGCTGCTCCTCTGCCTCATCGGCGTGCTTACCCCAACCGATTTGGTCCACGGTGGTAGCAGGCTAGGTGCTGGTCCACATTCGAAGTAGCGGAAATGAGCAGCGGTTGTGCAACGACACCCAGCCGGTTGTGGCACCGAGAAGGCAGGTCGACTTGGCCGAGTGTCGCGATTCAAGGCCACGGCTGGGAATGGGTGAGTGGGAACATGATCGAGACTCACCTACTTGCGGACATCAGCGACGACGGAGCCAAGAAATTTCCTGCCCGGAAAGTGGGTGAAACATCTCGATCCCACCCACTTTCCGGTAGCTCGAGTCCGTCGGTGTCCGCCAGAAAGCCTGTCTGCCCCTTTCGAAACTTTTCCAGAAATTACAGCGCAACTCCTCACTCATCTGTCGCTTTCCGGTCGCGTATTCCGCTTGCCTTATTGCGCGCTAGCATCCGGGATCATGGACCTTCCAGTCTTGGCATCCACTTGTGGTTTGTTCGCATTGCAGAAGACTGGTGTAAGAAACCCGAAACCCATCCGCACATGTCAAAAGGCTCCGTAAATTTATTCATCACTGTTTCCATGCTTTCACCGGTAAAAATCCGCTGTCCATCACACTCATCCCATCGCCTCACCCAAATCCATCCACGGAGGTCGTCAGACGAAAGTGGGTGGGCGGGATTGTAGCGAGTCTCGAGCATGTTCCCACTCACCCATTCCCAGCCTTGCCCCATAACTCAGAGGTCGAGACAGGGCCTAATTCCCCGATAGCCCCCATTTTCGGCCGACCATGTCTGAGACGCCCCCATTCTGAGAAAACTGAATACGTTGCCCCCATTCGAAAACACTTGCCCTAGATCGCCCCCATTTTTTAATATTTTCCCGAATTGGTCCCATTATGATAATTATAGCTAATTCACCTCCATTAATGGGGGCGAACTAGCATTTATTTCTTTAAATTGGGCTCAATACGTTGATAATGTTTCATCATTACTGGGTGTCCTAGCCATTAATTCCCCGAAGCACCAAAAGTGGGGGCGAAATGGCTATAAATTTCCAGAATGGGGGCGACCTGGCCATAAATTTCCAGAATGGGGGCGACCTAGCCATTTTTCACAGAACGGTGGTGTCTCAGATATGGTGGAGCAAGCATGGGGGCGACTTACAAAGTCCCCCTCAAAACAGACTCCAGCCTCCTTGGGAGGCTGGAGTCTGTTTTGGGATCCCTAGAAATCTCACTCTAGTGACAAGAAAAACGAGGGTTCAACCCCGTGGAATTCTATATCTATATGCCATATCCACGAGTCGTGGAATCACGACTGCATGTTCAACTATCTGAGATATTCTTTCACCATTTCAATTACGTTTCACAATAATCTTCCCATGTTTAGCCCGTCTTAAGTCATAACAATATTTTTGTAAGTTTTTTAACAAATTTTCCTTATGTCCTTGGTCGTACACTCAAAACGTGGCATTCTTCCAAATACTACCATCACTCGTAACCACGTTGTTTTCCAATTTGAGCAATTTTTACACCCTTGCAACTGTTGTAATTGATGGTCTCTTTTTCTTCTTTAACGGTCGCTAATTCGGATGGGGAGATATTGTGTTGGTGGCGACAAAGACAACTAGATGCTGTAGGATGTGTCTGGAAAGCTTCCGAAAGTGTGAGCAATGTTTTTACGTACTTCTCCTTCATGAATCCCCGTTGACATATGCAAACAGCGGCTACGATTGTGAAAAAAAAAAGATTTTCATGTAATCGTAACTATCCACCCACTTCATGTTTACGGTAGCGAAACTAGACATGAATGATTATGTAAAATAGACTATAACAGCTTCCGCACTGCCTGCTTACGTGCCTAATCCTACTGATGTTGCAATCTTGGCCGTAGGTGGCGAAACTCCCAGCATTTACATATATGTACAGGAGAGCTTCCTATGGTTAAACTCGTCCAGTACCTACATGTAACTTCCTGCATTATGACACTCATTCCGTTCCAAGCTTCCAGAATTTCACTTGTCCCATGGAAGATTTTCTTGTGTACGAAGTGCCCCTTTCTCCGCGGTTGAGGATGGCTGGTAAGTGCTAGGCTCAAAATGATTTCGAACGTCCAATGAAACCACACAAGGCATTGCTCAAGTGGTGTCATACAAAGTCGGAGTGGGATGGGTGGGTCAAATATAAACCTCTGGATTGGTGGATTTCCGATTCTCCACCTCCACATATAATGTGTTGGGTAACCGGGAACCAGGTGCCATCACCCCAACTAAAGAATTCTTAAAGGGTATGGGAACTATGTAAGGTTGATGGTGCATGCATTGACACCGTTGTTGATAGCTTTGCACAATCGTAGTATCGACGATTATGTGTGTAGGAATCATTTTTTACTTCATGGAAAGGTCATCTGCTGCTCATTCAGTCAGATTTTTCCGAGAAAGACCCACATTGACTCGTACACATGCACGAGAAGGATGGAGATGTCCAATACAAAAATCATACAGTTCATTCTCCTTCTATCGTTTTGAAGAGGTTAATCAGCTTATTCCATGAATAAGCATAGTGCTTTTGAAACAAAACATATAGGCATGCAAAGTGCATTCATAAGGCATATCACCTACAGCTTCAAAGTCTCCCATTGGTAATGCACGACTACACTAGTGGAGGCAGTGAGTATATCCAAGCCATGACATCACAAACTGCACAAGGGTAGGACTGGTAACACCACATTCTGACACTGATGTCACTAACATGATTACTTGTTGATGATGATGCGACTTTGCCATCAACATAGTATTTGAAGTCATTGTCGTTACTGTCGTGGTATACGTCATCCACTTCCACCATGTCACCACTGTTGTGTGGGTTATGGCCTTGAGGTAAAGGAAAGATGTACATTTTCACTATGTGGACCGGACGCCCTGCTGCTCAAAAGGGCATAGCAAACTAGGCACAACCAGCTCTAGATAGGAAAGAAGTCAAGACAGCTTGGCCCACGTTGACAGTCCAGCAATCCAGATAACTTTCTTTGTACGAAGTCAGATTTGTTTGATTGCATAGTGTACCGTTGGACAAAATCAAAGAGAGAAACAACAATGAACCCAAATCAAAAGCTTTATGCAACAGAGTACTACATGTGGAATGCAATAAATAACCTGATGTGAAACGGATATCTTTCTTTCAGTTTTCTAATTCATAGAATGCACTGTTTCCTTTTGCTTATAAGGATCATTACATATTTTGCATGTTGTGGAAATCAAAGTTTACAGCATCATACACAATCAAAATGGAATTTGGAACTCGACAATAGGACGTTTAAGAATTCTGTCATTTCAGCCATGGGCCACATGCAATCTCATCCTCCACATATTTGCATTGCTAATGTACACTAAGCACAAGGCTTTCGGTTCACAAAAAGCCTGAAGACGTCCACATGTGACCACCATGTATTCCTGCAAGAACCAAACCCAAAGGAAACAAAGACTGTTGGATATGATACAATGGCAAAGGATTTGGAGTGCCTATTTTTACGGAAGATGGAAAAAACCAGACAAACTGACAATGTGTTCACTTGCGCACTCACTCCACTCCAGGAATTGTGCTGGAGGGTCTTCTAGACCCTCCAATACTATTCCTTGCTGTTGCTGCATCACAACCTGATGTTCCCACACCCCTAGTGTCATGGGTCATCAAACCTCAATTCATTTTCTCCTCCTCCTCCTCTTTATTGTTATTCTTCTTCTTCGTCTTCTTCTTCTCCTTCTTCTTCTTCGAGATTTCACCTCCTTTGCAAATCCGAAGTCCGTGGATGCTAGTCATACTCGGCATCTGTTGCTACTGTGCAATTTCCCTTCATGTAGGAGTCACATTCGTAGCCCTCGTACCAACTATTAAAGCACCTATTGTTCTACACTGTGACAGTCCAGCCTAGCCCCAGCTAAGGTCTTGAACTGTGCGGTTGGCATAGCCACCAACACCTTGTGTAGTAGCAGCCGTTGTTGCACCAGCAATAGTGGTTGAAACAGATATAGATGCAGCAACAACATTAGCAGCCTGTCCAGTAGTTGCGGAAGGGCCAGGAAAATGACCAGGTGCTATCTTCGTCCTTACTATGTCTTCTGCAAGCTATAGTCAAATGCGTAGTGAATTTGCTATTGCTTCAGCTCTGGGGCCTAGAGTTGGCCCGTTTGTGCACTTTTTCTTTGTTTGTCTGTGCATCTCGCACCGTGGAATGATGTAGCTTTTCTGCTTCCTATTTTCCCTGTCAAAGCGGGCACTATGACGGCATCCATGGCCACGCTTGGGGCCTGGTTGACGCCACTGGTCCTGCTCATTCTTGAGAGTCTTCCATGTTGCAAGGTTCAGCCTCGGCATCGGGTGGTTGTACGTATCTTTATACACCATATGTGTTTGTCCGGAGTCAACCAAAGGCTCCAGGGCCTTGTTTTCCATAGGTGTATGTGCATGCATGCATGCACAGCTGTCCCCACTCCTGAATGCCTTGTAAGTGCATGCACACACTTGCACATTCAGACCCCTCTCCCTGTTGCTTGGGTCTATTGCAACAGTGATGTGTGGTCCTTTCTCCAACACGTTGTAATCATGGCTCCTCATGGTGATGTTCAACAACCAATTCTTGCCTTTTGAGATGAAGCCCTCCACGTCTTTGTTGAGCCTGCGTTGGTCAGCGATAAGTTGTTACACAAAGGTGTACAAGGATTCAAAACAATATAATGAAAAAAACCTTCAACACTCCATGATGTGGGTATTGAAGGGCTCAACGACGTTCAATGTGGTATGTCCACCGCGTCTGAGAGGAGAATATTGCCATACCCTCTGGTATCTGGGTATGTGTTCCTCTCTATTTTTTGCAAGCACATGCACAGCAGGTTTGTTTCACACATTCCAAAGGTGCTTTCTACACCACAGTCGTTCGTCCTCGGTCAGCGCGTGAGCAAGTTGCCAGAACCAGTAGCTCGCCAACTTCCCAAACTACTGGCCAACGTTCTGCCATGAATGGTATGCACTTTTCATGTGCCATGCACCTAGAAGTTTTGCCATTGCATTGTCCAACTCCTTGTCACGGTCAGGAATGACCATTCTCTGTTGTTAGATATGCGGTTGCAAGATGGAGGAAGAACAAGGTCTTGTTTTTCTTATCCTATCCCTGCACCATCAACCACGCCATGAGCATAGTGTTTTCATTTGCATAGAAATTTTGGGTGATTGAGATGACATCTTTGTTTCCGTTCTTCAAATGCATTCCATCCATGCTCAAGACTCAATGGGTGTGTTGTAAGCATAGGATGGCAACATCAAGGACAACAAACGTCCTCAGAAATACATTCTTGGCCATGGCCTCTACCACAGCAAGCATGTGCAGGTCAACACGCTTCTCCTCCGAAAATGACCTCATGCAAACATGAAAAAACATAAAACATGTGTTAGAAGCATAGAGATTAGCAACCACACAGCAATTCTGGACAGCAACTGGGGAAAAAAGGACCTAGTTACAATACCCTACTGCCTGATGATTTTGTTATTAAATAATTATTCAGGGACGACGAATACATTTATTCGGCTCTGACCAGGAAATTCTGTGCCCTAAAATGAATACAAAATATTAATCCAGTTATCCTTGTTTGACCCTGACCTATCGAGCGAAAACCAAAGTGCGATCGCGTGACCTCAGACGGTCACGCGATCGCACTTTCTCCGGTGTCGGACGACCACCGACACCGGAAAACGTGAGCGACGGAGCTGAAGCCGACGGCTCGAAGGCAAAAAAAACGAAATCACGACAACAGCATGGAGTGATTTCGTCCAATTAGAAAACAGAAAAATAATTGTTCCCAAAAACGAACCAAGACTACACCCTGAAAATTATTTTGGGAGACGAAATCATCAGGCAGTAGGGTATACAGTGGGAAGACTCAATGCCAGGTCCTTGGGTTAGAGCATTTTCTCTAAAATGAATCCCTTGGCTCTGTGAGACATGGTGTGGTCCATCCTCTTTCTGATACTCTTCTTAACCACCGCTTCTAAAATCTGAAAATTGATTTCACCATATTTTCCAGGTCGCCACGCCAAGTTCCAGCTATGGAACGCTGGCCATCAACAAACTTTGTGGCTTTGACTGTACCCCCTTGCGTAGTAACATCCGTCTGTAGCAGACATGAACACATCTTCACATTCCACTATTCACAAATAATGATGAATCCTACTGATTTTGCTTTGGAGCCATCATATAATCATTCTGTTGGAAATCTCCAAATTATCTGCAGTGGCGCAAGCCTGAGCCATGTCTTTATACCTCCATGCCCATGGGAAAGCCGCCATGTGCCCTTTTACACTTCGGGACCTTCTTTGAAGTGTCATCATCAGATTAAATTACAAGACAAATGAAAGGCATATAGAACATAAGAAGAACGTTTTTTGCAATTTGTCATAAACAGATGATGCAACTGTAAGAAGCAATTGTCGCATACCAGGTTCATAGTGGAAATGAGGCATCCTAAGGGTTGTTTTTGCGCCTTAGTCTAGGGAGTTGATAAGAGATTGGGCTTTTTCCTCCAGTTCAGGTCCCCATTGTATAGTAGTGCACAGGAGGCGAAGGATGGGGAAATGAAACCTAGCTTGTTGAGGTCAGGGCATGCACTACCACGTACGGGAGTTGCTTTAGAGGGGCTGTTTTTCCTAAGCCTAAGGCATGCAACCAACTTGGGCCAACATCTTGTATAAAGTGGGTAGTTTGTACATGTGATGAAAAATTTATGTACCATGTAACCAGCCTGACAAGGCTTAATTGAAGCGTCCACCATGGCTCTCACGTTCTAGAGGCACAAACAAGATCGTCCCACGGTGGTGTCATTCAATGACACATCAGTGCCATTGAGTGTGAGTAAGAGAAGCTGGGGAAGTAAAAGGTGACAGAATCAGAGTGTTATACCCCAAGTGTCCCGCCAATAGCTAAGCATGAGAACATAAATTAGACATATCTCCACCACTCATCCATGACGGCCCCCATGAGACAAGAACGATCGCCTTATGTGATCTACCTTTTGCATTCAGAGAGATTGTCAATACCCTTCAGAAACGTCCATCGTGGGTTGACAGCCTTTTCAATGTCCATGTGGCATAATCATGCACCATCTCAAGATTGCCCACCCTTGTCGACAAGGGCGTGATCAATAGGCCACTTCATGCTAGTACGTGTACATGATCTAACATGACACCAAGCAGTCATGATCTTTCCCTAGGAGAATAGTATCCAAAAGCACTTTCGAGGGTAATGATATTGTAGCGGATTGGACGGAATCCTTGGCCGACTAGGCCAAAACCGCGGTGCTTGAGGGTCTCCGACCCTCAAGCCATCCCGTCCAACCGCCCACAGTCCCAAGTGACCCCGCTCGAGCCACGTGGCTCCTTCGACCGGTCGGCGTGGCCCTGCCACGCTACACTCCCCCCCGCTAGGAGTGAGAGCCACCTCGGCATCTCCGGTAATCCTGACGTGGGATTCGAGCCCTGGAGCTCTGATACCAATGTAGCAGATTGGACGGAATCCTTGGCCGACTAGGCCAAAACCGTGGTGCTTGAGGATCTCCGACCCTCAAGCCATCCCGTCCAACCGCCCACAGTCCCACGTGACCCCGCTCGAGCCACGTGGCTCCTTCGACCGGTCGGCGTGGCCCTGTCACGCTACAGATATACACTTGGCGCATGTTCATTGGTCAATGGACTTTGAACTCAAGTCACCGGTCAAAATGGAAGAATTTCAATTATAAAATCAAACTCACTTGAACATCGTCACCCAAAATTGACAATGAAGTGTGTAATCTCATTCATGAACGGAAAGAATGGTACAAGGTGCTAGCGTGGACCAGACTCTGGTTCTAGGCAGGTTTGTACAGGGAAAGGAAATGCACTGACAGCCTGCAGTAGTGAACACAACTGCACTATGCACAACTACTCGCGTCCCACAAAAGCGAGGTCCGCCTCCGCTGGACCCTCCTCCCGGCGGAGGAGAGCTCTCTGAGCTCGGTCAACATCCTCCTCCAGAGCCGCATCTGCTGCCCACTCTGCTGCACGCCGACGGAACTGCTGGGCCTGGGCCCGCTGGAGGGCAACCGCTAGGCGCTGGCTGAGCAGCGCTCGAAGTGGCCGCGCCGTGCCCTCAGAGCCGCCATGTCGGGCGAGACGTCTCTCCGAAGCTGTCGTAGCCTTGCGCAAAACCGCGCCCAAGCCGCGCGAGGTGGCGCCGAGGGTCTCCATGGCGGGGAAGATGAAGTCGATCTGGTCCCGGACCGCCTGTCTGTGCCACTGCGCGTACTTCGCCTCCTTCGACAATGAAGTGTTCATGAAAAACTAACATTGCACATTACATAAGTCACATCGGTTTCTTGAAAATTTATGATGCCATACAGGTATGGCATGTATATGTTGATGGTGGTGGACACGTGATTGTTTTTTATTATGTGGAGACCGTGGAGTCCAAAACATTATAACTAGTGGATGTAACACCTAGAAACCTTAGGATATAAATGCTCTAAATCCCTAAGATCAAAGAATGACCAACACAATGGAGGGCATCATATGCATGTTTGGTGTCCTTCTATGTAAGAAGAGTAGGTCTCCCAGTGAAGATCATTTGCTAAAATACCCCACTGCCTTTTTATTCCGATATTGAGATATACAAGTTCAAAGAATTTATTGATTCGGCTGTGCGCCCATTATCCATTGACCTCAAAATTATTAGAATGTATCGATTTTCTAGCCTCACTCAAGCCTAGCGATCCAGAGGGACACCAAAGTGCAGCCACATGACTTGTACTTGTTATGCGGTTTCTTGATTTTTGGTGTCAGATGGCCACCAAAAACAAATATGTAGGGTTACGACCCTTGGTAGCGACACCCTCAGGGGTGGAATTAGTGTGTTAAAGTCCCACATAACACATGGTCAAGGGACCGTGGATACCTATATTTGTGTGTTCCTCCACATGAGATGTAATTGATTACTGCTTGATTCTGCTAGATAAGGGTTTCCATGTAATCCTTCAAGGGTACAACAGGGGTTCCCTCACCTTTAAGGCTATCTAAGTTGCAAAATAAGAAAACGACAAAAGAGGAAGATGACAAGAATTTTGAATGCAAGACATGAAAAGGACCGATTGATGGCAAAAACAAGAGATAACATATTAAAGATTTTTTTCCGATTTAACTACAAGATATTGATATAAGGGTAAAACATTCATCATCTTTGCACGGATGAAGAGTTGATGTTGCCACATCCACGAGCAAAAATTTATGTCTGGCATATTGAGCACTTGAGAAAAAGATCGAGGTATCCACCTCCCATGCCATGCTCGATTACTGACATATGTTACTGATCAAGCATGGCAAGGAGGTTCATGTGGCTCTCACTCGACCGTAACTCTTGCTACCTTGCGAGATGACAACTGGGCAAAAAAACCCATTTCAAAATAGGTGAAAAAGCCCATTACCCCTTGTTTTGTCACCCATGACCCTTATGTACCCTTCTGTTGGAACAATATGCCATAGTGATTCTTATATTTGTTCACTTTTCTTTAACGAATTAAGTGATTTCATAATTTGCCCAATTTTGAGACTTCGATAGCATTTGTGGTGATTCTCCCATGACAGACCTATTTTAGTACTTGATACTATACTACGTCCAGATACCTTTTCAGACCTTCCTTTACAAGGTGGCACTGAGAAAAAGCTATTCAAAAGCTCGAAGATTTGAGTTGTCAAACAATGGCCGCCTCCAACGAGCGCGTCCAGTTGCGGCTGACAAGGGCCGGCGAACTCTGACGTGTCAGCAAAGCGCGCGCAGCTCGAGAGTTGCTTCAGTGATCCGTTGGAGTGCGATTTGTTCAACATCGTGCACAGTTCAAAGCTCGACATGAGCCCTCCTTTTGCGCGAGCTCCGATCTAGTTTACCAACGTTTTTGTTGTATTTCATATGGGATTCCAAAACAAGACAAGTGATACACCCAAACCACCCATAATTATGGTGGTGCTTGTGGGATAATGAAAAATAATTATTTTGAACGAATAAAAAAATCACTACGGTATCCCATTCGCTCCTCCTTCAAAAATTATGCCCAATTCGCCCTGTTGTCAAAACAATAAGTCCCATCCACCCCTGTCACGCAACAAAAAGTCCCATTCGCCCACCAATTTTTACCATGCTTGAACAAGGATGCATGTCGCAGCTCAAGCATAGTGAAAAATGGCATGCGGTCTTAAACCGTGGCCCTTCATCACGGTCATCACGGTGCAGGGCCGTGATAGCACTAAGAGATGGAGGGGGTATTCACGCGACAAAAATGCCGGTCGGCACTTCGTCAATCGCCGGCAATCATCCCCTACCCCCTCCTCGCCCCCTTTTAGCCCACCAGCCCACCCACCCACCCGCCGGTCGAGGCCCTCGTGATCGAGGGCTGCAATCGAGCAGGTTGTAAGAGGGCTATAAGGGCAAAGGGGGTGGGGGTTTCTTCAAGCACTGGTGATTCCAGCCAACGCCTCTCGGTCGGAATCCTCGGCGCTTGAAGAATGGGGATTTGAAAACTCTCCATTTGTCATTTTCTCATTTTCAAAACACTTTCCACCCATGTTTGATGTACAGACCATACACAAACTTACCCCCTAATTACACATAGGGTTTTCAGATTCTGTTTTTGTGTGGGCACCTGCTGGACCCCGCGGTAGCGGGGTCCAGCCGGTGTCTTTTTCACGCACGGAGAGTTTCGGACCCCCCATGGAAACTTCGCGCACACTACGAGAAATCACAAACCCCTTTGTAAATGAGTTTGTGAGTTTTTGGGCAACAAAGTGACGTTTGCATGAGGATGTCACATCCATGCGACGTCGACGTGCTATCTTTCGAAAAACGAGAGGGGCATATCATTTGTTTCCTACGTTTGAAAACTCACCTTTATGTAGGAGGGACAAATCAGCCTTATTGTTAAGAGGAAGGGACGAATCAGACTTATTGTTCCATTGTAGGGGAAAAATGAGGCTTATTGTTCTGAGGTAAGGGAGAGTTAGGCTTGTTTTATAAAACAAGGGTTAACTGGTCATTCCGCCCTTTCATATTTTCATCTTTTTCACGACACGGGATTTCCCCTGGTTTCTAAGCAAGCTACTTTCAATCCCAAACCCAAATTATATTTGGAATTGAGGGTTTTTTTTTTGCACGAGCAATTACTGGGTCCCGGGATAGTGTAACACAATACATTCCCTTTTACACCCCATGCAAACCCCTCCCTCAGATAATCACAAACCACTCAAAACAGGGGTATGTGATTATTCTAGTAGACTGATGATGTGAGCACTCAGACATTGTGTGTTTTCGTGCGTCAACGTCACGTTCATCCAATTTTTCTAGATACCTTGTTGCTTTCCTTGAACCTGCAGGTACATCATCTTCAACTGTGAAAGGTATATGGTCATTCCAAGGTAGGGGGGTCAGAATTGGAGGTATGGTTAATCGAGGGCTTTTTAGACACGACACATGTAGTGTACTAGGTCCCTACTATGATGAAATTTCCTTGAAGTTGTCCAGAGAGGTAGTCATGTTCAGTTCACTTGGAAAGCTATGTATATGATACTTGTGCCTTGGTATTTCAATGTAATTATTTAGCTAGGGAAAACAAATATCATGATATTCCGGTCTTGATGTATAGTAGACGTACATATGTCTTCATGTTTTCTGTTTGGTTACCTTTGTAAAGTGGGTGATCACTTTCAAAACTATTGGATACAAAATATAAGAAGCTTCATAACGAGCGTACCTTCGCAATTGTTGCAGTGTTTCTTCATCGGCGGTATCTCCTCCCCCCCAGAAGCGACGAGTGTATTGGGGTTGTGTACTGTACAACCGTTATTTGAATACACTAAGTGTACTATGCACTTTGTGTATTTTCACATGTCCGTCGGATACACACATCATATACACTCTCCTAATACAGTTTACGTGTTTTGGGGAGGGGGGGCAACATGGGAGCTGGAGATCTCCCCCCCCCCATAAGGGTAAAGTGTATTGGGGGAGTGTCTATGGTAAGTGTATCTGACGGACACGTGAAAAATACACAACGTGTTTTTTGAGAAGATGTCAAAAAACACTCTTCGACCATCGATCTATGATGGTCGACGATTGGTGATGTACGATTTAATCGTCTATACATGGATGAAAACCAACGATCAACAACCGTCGACTAGTCGATGACATCCACATGTGCGGGAACCATACTGCATATTGGAAACCACGTAGTCGGGACCCCATCACCCCTCCCCAGAAGCGACGAGTGTATTGGGGTTGTGTAGCTGGGTTGTGTATTGTACAACCGTTACTTAAATACACTAAGTGTACTATAATCTTAGCGTGTTTTTCACATGTCCGTCGGATACACACATCATATACACTCTCCTAATACACTATACCTGCTTTTTTGGGGGGGGGGGCAACATGGGAGCCGGAGATCCCCCCCCAAAACGGTAAAGTGTATTGGGGTAGTGTTTATGGTAAGTGTATCTGATGGACACGTGAAAAACACACAAATTGTATTTTGAGGAGATGCCAAAAAACACTCATTGACCTTTGATCTATGAAAATCGACGATCAACGATGTACGATTTCATTATCTATACATAGATGAAGATCAACGATCAACGACCGTCAACT
Source organism: Penium margaritaceum (assembly GCA_023375785.1). NCBI lineage: Eukaryota > Viridiplantae > Streptophyta > Zygnematophyceae > Desmidiales > Peniaceae > Penium > Penium margaritaceum. The sequence goes on along the minus strand of SZWC01012289.1, from coordinate 10,484 downwards.
GGTCGATGACATCCACATGTGGGGAAACCATATTGCATATTGGAAACCACGTAGTCGGGATCCCATCACCCCCCCAGAAGCGACGAGTGTATTGGGGTTGTGTAGCTGGGTTGTGTATTGTAAAACCGTTACTTAAATACACTAAGTGTACTATGCAGTTAGTGTATTTTTTACATGTCTGTTGGATACACAACTCATATACACTCTCCTAATACACTTCACCTGTTTAGAGGGGGGGGCAACATGGGAGCCGGAGATCTCCCCCCCCAAAAGGGTAAAGTGTATTGGGGGAGTGCCTATGGTAAGTGTATCTGATGGACACGTGAAGAATACACAAAGTGTATATTAAGAAGATGTAAAAAACCACTCGTCGATTGTCAATCTATGACGATCGATGATCGACTATGTACGCTTTGATCGTCTATACATAGATGACGATCGACGATTGACGACCGTTGACTAGTTGTCAACACATATGACGCTCGATAACAGGTTTGTGAGGGATTCGAGTGGGGTATACAAAATCCCCATCTGCGGCAGAAGGGAACCTGTTGGGCCCCGCTACAGCGGGGCCCAGCAGGAGCCCGGGAAAGAGAAAAAACCAAACCCTTAACCGCGGCGGTAACACGGTGTCGATTGTGCCTCTGACAAGTTCCGCGTCCAGGAATAGGCGTTTGCATTCTTCACAGTAGTAGCATCTTTAAGGTATAAGGACAAATGAGTGTCTGTTTAACGGAACTGTAATGGAGTTGTGGAAAAAGAAAGCATGGTTTTTAATGCGTTTTTGTGTTTTAATTACTAGCCTTCCAAGAACTTTCGCATGCCAAGGCATAAGAGTACATGCTAATATGTATGAACACACGTAGAAAATTGAATTGTAACGTAACATTCACGAAGGTACCATGAAATTTCCAAAGGCTTACATTTGACATGTACACTGTATGAAGAGTGTATTTTTCAGAGGTGATTGACCGTAAATGTAGAATTGTACGTACATCATCTTTAGAATTGTTTCATGGGCTTCAAAAGAACCAATCTTGAACTTTTTGACAAACAGGTAGTTCCTACATAGTACGCCACTTTACATGCCATCGGAAGCAAACAAATATATTCAGACCAAGTAAAATGCGGACTATCTTTGGGTACCATGATCTAGACAACCAAGTGTAAGCTGTGCAACCATCTCCCTTCCACCCTCCTCCTCCTACATCAATTTCTCATCCTTCTCCTCCTCGTCATCCTCCTCCATCATTGACTTTGTGTGGGGATATTCTCCGAGAGATGATGTGACATTACTTGTCTATGTATTCTTTTGGTGGTTTGCATGATGTGAATGAATGCAATTGTGTATGCATTTTTCCTCGTAGGTTGATTAGGTGTAGCCCTAGGTTTGGACCACACTATGTAGTTGTATGAAAAGAACACGATAACAGACGTGTAACAATAAAATTCGAGCTATACTTATGTGAATGTTAGACATGAGTTCCAAGAAAGAGATCTTAGTATTTAGATCTTTCTTGCATTATTGTGCTTTTCATGTGAGTTTTGCTCTCGATAGATGGAGCTTGATCTGTTCTTTCCGACTCATATCACATGGCATGACTATAGATGTAGATGGTTTTTTTCTTACTAGTTTTATTGTAAGTAACGTACAGGATGATAGCAGGTAAAACCATGTGAATGTACCTGATACACTTGTTGTCAGGGTAACACGGAGAACAATTTTTCTTTCACTAATCATGAATGATTTGTTATTGGGATCTAAAATTTTTGTAGCATGTACTATTTGCACAAACCTGGACAAGATATCACGAAAATAACTATAAACTATCTCTTCAGTGTTTTGAGAAGTTTGATGCCATAGATCATGATGTAATGTTATAGAAGGAGAAAACTCTGCAAAGTGCCTAATTTGATCCCACTTTTTACGCAGGATCACGTGTCAATTGTCCTTGCACCCCAATGGTGTAGCTTGTCATCGTGAAGCGACAACACCAGTTATCAAAGTGGTCTAATCTCTGAGGTCCATTTGAACATTCTTCTTAGACATAGTGGATGCCAACGGCCTGTTGATGATGAGGTGGGGAAACACTTGTGAATGATGAATGTGAAACAATTGAACATTCCATGTGATTGGGGCATTTGCAATGAACTTTATAATCATGAAAAAATCATATTGGACTAACCAAAGCCCTTCGAGACTAAGAGAAAACAAATGGATTACCAGTATGTCATCGGCAAAGACAAAACAATTTCTGTATAAACCTAATCAACGGATTGCCGCATCTTCTTACCGATTCAGGGTCGTGTTTCCATCGTCGTCTCCTTTTCTTCCGGTTTTTTTTGGCGAAGGCTTCGCATTGAGCTGAAGTTGATGGGAAGCATTGTGGAGCCTATACATCCCGGTTATGCTCGAAAACGATTTTCCATTCGTTGCACATGGCCATAATAGTGGCATATGTAGCTAGCAATGATAGGACTAGCAGGCTTCAACATTTCTGTGGTTCAAATACGGCACATTCTAGACATCATAACACATCTTGGACTTCGTGAAACATGCACCGCAGCAGCGAGACTCATTGCGACATTTCCTCGTCACTCCGCTTCACTGCACGGAGCAAACATTGTATCTACGATAGACGTTTCCTTAACATAAACATATCCTGTTTTTTCTCAATAATTCCTTCGTTTTATGTTTCATTTTACAAGCATACCAAGAACGCCAAGTTCAATTTCCAATCGTGTTGTTTCGAGAGGTTATTCCTCCCTCCTTCCCCACCCTAATCAGGTGTAACCAATGGTACATAAAAAATACAACAAACATGACGCACTAAGTTCTGGATGTGTGAAATGGTACTTTTGCTTTCGTCTTTTGTTCTTGAACGCTATTCTCCTCTTTGTAAGAAAAAGGACAAATGGTCACAAAGGAAAACTTAACCGATGGCAGCTGCTTGTCTTGTCTAGTTAGTATAAGCTTGTCCCATCCGCAACAGTCTATAGCCAAGAGTTTAGTTTTTCTCCCAATGTATCTAAACAATTCTTCTGAGTGGCGTGTATGCGATGCTCCAAGTTGGTGAAGAGGTTTCAATCCCAAAACTTAGAAGACACGTTTCTACATTTGGTCGCCGGATGTTGATGCACGTTAGGCCATTGCTCATGAGATGTCCAAGTAAAGCCATTAGTGATGTTAAACATCTTTACTGGCTCATCTTCCCTACATCCCATCCTCCACTGTCAAAATCGTAGTCTCATAGATGTAATGTGTGGCCAGCACCATGTGGCTTGAGCGGGGTTCCATGGCCAGTGGGAGGTTTATTGGGATGGATAGAGGGTTGGAGATCCTCAAGCAATGCGGTCTTGGCTTAGTCAGCCGATGATTCTGTCTAATCCGCTACACTGGTATTGGAGCGCCGAGGTTTCGATCGGACGTGCACATGCCGAGGGAGGCTCATGTATAGCCCCGGGGGGGGGGGGGATAATGCGCAGCCCGTACCATGTGGCTCATGATGGGGCCCCTGGCTTTTGG
>SZWC01012288.1:49064-63426 GCA_023375785.1 Penium margaritaceum | reverse complement strand
CGGAATGTGTCTGGCTCGTCCGTCTGTTGCGTGAACTGCGTCAGTCCATTCCCCCCGTGGTTCTCCAGTGTGACAACATGAGCGCGGAGGCCATCGCCAAAAACTCAGGTGTGTTCCATGCACGCACAAAGCACATCAATGTCGAGCATCACTTCGTGCGTGACCTGGTTGATCGTGGTGAGATCCGAGTCATCCACGTGAGCACTGACAGGCAGTGCGCGGATTTTCTGACCAAGGCTCTGGGTCGTTCGAAGTTTCATGCGGCCACTCGTTCCGTTGGACTCTGCCCCACCCCTGTTGCAGATTGATTCCTCATGTGTCACTCTGTATGTACTGTGCCTACTGCTTGCAGCGGCTGTGCGTTTCCTGCTCTGTACAGCGTCAGTGTCTGCATGTGCATGGACGTGTTTCGCCCTCCGGTCATGGGGGAGTGTTGTTGTGTGTGTCGTACACAGCTTACGGTGACCCCTCGGCTCATGTCCATTCACGTGCAGATCCCTGAGACTGGCGACGGCGGCAGCAGGCCGGCAGCCAGTGGTGACGGGCGCCCAGAAGACATCCGTATTTTGTAGACTCGTGCTGTGTCAGAGCACGTAGGCGTGCAGCCTATCAGGATGTAGATCTCGTTGACGTGGCCGTTCTGGTTCAAACGGCTCGTCGTTCTAACGTGTCTGCAGGGAATTGTGACCAAAACCGTGTTTTTGCCACTGTTTTGTCCTGCTAGAAAAATAGCGCCGTTGTGGGTCGTGTGTGTGTGTGCATCCACTAGGTCCGTGGCACTATTTAGGTTGGCCAGACCTCAGTTGTCATTTCTCTCTGCATATTTCAACTTTTGCAGCTTCTGACACTTGTGTTTGTGTCCCTAGCCAACCCCTTGCTGTTCTCACTTCCACCTGTGTGTGCTAGTGAGTCAGCTAGCTGGCTTGTGTTGCCACGCTAGCNGTGACCAAAACTGTGTTTTTGCCACTGTTTTGTCCTGCTAGAAAAATAGCGCCGTTGTGCGCCGTGTGTGTGTGTGCATCCACTAGGTCCGTGGCACTATTTAGGTTGGCCAGACCTCAGTTGTCATTTCTCTCTGCATATTTCAACTTTTGCAGCTTCTGACACTTGTGTTTGTGTCCCTAGCCAACCCCTTGCTGTTCTCACTTCCACCTGTGTGTGCTAGTGAGTCAGCTAGCTGGCTTGTGTTGCCACGCTAGCGACAGCATTGCTAGGAGCTGTTCTATCAAGGGGGCCACCTGAGAAGTTTCCTAGAACCTTCCTAACCACTTGCCGCGACACTCGGTGTCAGCGCCAGGTCAGCGTGTGACAACAGTCACAAATTAGAGACAAAAGTGCAAGGGTCTGGGTTGGGACACAAACAGAGTGTCAGGAAACTCAAACTGAATACAATTGCAGAGAGAGAATAACAACTGAGCAACAATCAGCCTAAATAGTTGCTGGCCGCCTAGAGTCACCAGGGGCGGCGGTGTTTTCGTACCTGCTCAAACTGGCCTAAAAAGATGGTTTTAGCCGTAACTCACTGCTCAGGTGTCAAAATCACCCGCTTTCTACACCAAAACGTGTAGAACGATGAGATGCACGCAACGAATCCACGCAAGGTGGGTTTGGATCATCCAAACACGAATAGCAAGTAAAACAAGGAAATAGGCCAAAATGGCCTGTCCACCGAGAAAACTCTAGAGCACTCGGAACTGCACTAAGAGCACCCATAAATGTACGAGTGCAGTATCGAGACATCAACGTGTGCTTTCCACGATAGGAAGCACACACAAAGTCGCAGGTCTCCTCATCGCACCGGTGCAGGCTGCCGGGTGCGTGGGTCTCGACCACCAAGAAAACTCCAACAACGGCAGACCAGCCAGTCAGGCTCTAGAGACGCATCATCTGCGTCACACTTGTCATGTCGTAGCTCCTAGATAAGTCCCTGGACGATCCGGAGTCCCGTCGGGTCGTCACGATCTCCAATGCGGCCACCGCTCACCATCAGCTCCGGGTGCACCCGTAGCTGCCACGGCTGTGGCTCATGACGGGTGGAGGCCACACATACCAACACTCCCCCTGGCTGACACATTCGTCAAGGCCACAATGGCTGAGCAAAGACAGGACAGGATGGCTCGGGAAGCCAATCATGGCAAGCACCGATCAAGGATGCCACAGCATAGGGTCTCCTCGTGACAATGGTACATCGCACCAAGTGCCTGGGTCTCGACAATGCACAAAGGCAATCACACACACGTGTCAAACATCATGCAAGAGAGACAAAGAAACAAGGTCTCCTCATGACTCCGGAAAATGTCTCCGGGTATCCGGGTCTCGACCACATCATGCATGGATCACACCTAACACACGGAGGCAATAGGTTTCCACATCACACCAGTGGAACTCACTAGGTGCGCAGGTCTGGACCAGCATAACCTCAATCACAACATCATGCCACACTCCAAGCAATCTCGCTGTCCTCACAAGAGTGTCAGGCCAAAGCCCACACACCAACACTCCCCCTGGGCTGCATAGGCTGACAGTTCGGCTCCCCCATGGTCACATAATCCTGCACAGCAATACCAACGATGACGGCAATGCTGGTGGGATGTGCGCGCACGTAGCCTCACCCCACGGCCTCGTCATCGCTGTCGTCGTCGTCACCACTGCTGTCGTCACCTGGTGCTGTGACGAGGGCAGAGCTGAGGGCCTCCTCCAACTGCACCGCCTCCCGTATGTATGTCAACTGCTGGGCCGCATGCTGCCACACAGACTGCGCTGCGTCCAGATGCGTGTGCAATTCGTCGAGCTCTGCTACGGCAGCCTGCCGGCCAGCTGCATCTACGGCATGCAGGCGGTCAGTCGCGGAATGAATCTGATGGTGGACCTCCATCATGTGCGCGTCGGCGCGAGTCACTGCCTCCTACATCCTCGTCTCCTTGTCGCGTAGGAAACTCTCCACGTCAACACGCGACTCAGTTGCTGCCTGATCACCAGCTGCTCGCAGGGACTCGTCACCACTCAGCGAGTCCGCATGTGTAGCAGCTGCACCGGAAGGGGGTGCTGCTGCGGAGGCACCGGCTGCTGCTGACACACTCGACACTCGGGTGTGAGGTGGCAGGACGTCGTCATCCGTCGATGTATCTACCGCTGCAACGTCGTCACTGTCATTGGGAACCCGTACACCCTGGAGAAACGCCGAGCCCCTGGTGCGCAACCAATCGTCCACCTGTTACTGTGCGTCCGCCCATCGCCGACGTGCATCCTGTAGGGACCACTCCGCAGCCTCGAGATGGGTGTGCACATCCTCCATGCACTCCTCGGCAACCTGTCGTGCAGAAGCATCTGTAGTGTACCAACGGCTGCTGGCCTCCCAGAGCTCGGCCATGAGACTCTGCACGTGCGCCTCCGCTCGAGCCACCACTACCTCCTGCTCGTCGACTGTGGAGCGTAGGCGCTCGGGTACAGGAGCTACACCTCGGACGAGAGTAACTATGTCCTCCGCTGGAACCGCTGCGGTGTCAGCGATGCTGGTCAAGGGCGTCATGAGCCGAAAATCCGCAGCTCCCTCTGCGTCCTCTACAGCAAGTGCACCTACGAGGGTGACTGCCGCAAGCTCATTAGACGCTACCGATGTGTCGCATACACGAATGTCAGCCGTCGTCAAGGAGCCATCCCTCACTCGTAATGTGGCTGCTGCAAGTACGGCAGCGCACTGCACCTGTATGTCTGTCTCCGACTCCGTGTCTGACCACTCCCTCATGAATGACTCGTCGTACTCACAAGGGATGTCTGCCTCCACCTCAAGGTCGGCCACGTGCTCCTGTCGTCTAGTAGTATCAGGTGCACCCACTCCATCCCCTCTACGACTGTCAACTCCACGACTAGGGACAACAGAGACGGCTGTACTGCATCCCCTGCCACCGCCACAGCTGCTAGTGTCGTCCCAAACGTCGCCAGGGCATCAACGACCTGTACTACCTCTCTGACTCCCTCTGCCGCATCGGCACCAATCTCCGAGTCGATCTCTGAAAGTGACTCAGCGTCGGACCACTCCTCCTCAGATGTAGAGCCCTCCTCCATAGCGTGAGCGTCCCATCGTGTCGCACCGTCTATTGTATACCTCCTGCGCTCTGCGATTGTCGTTGGCGGACACTCCATCCCCCCTACGATCGACACACCGGCAGAATCTGAGAGGGTGCCGCACACCAACCCGGCAACCGGAGACGAGATGGTTGGCTCCGTAGTAACGTCTGCCACTACTGCTGCTGCCGCTATCGCCTGTGCGCGTCTAGCCAAACGTGTCGTCTGCTGCCTCACTCGCCGAGCGCAGGCACGAGTAGCGCGAGATGAAGGGATGACCATAGAGGCAGAGGGGTCCGAGGTCGGGATGACTCCGACTGCCTCCAAGACAGAATGGAGGGTGTCAAACGTAGACCTGAGGTCGGGTGCCACATTACCATCAGGTGGCGTCTCTGAAGAAGGTGAGGATGACGAGGAAGAGGATGGAGTCTGCAATGGCATGGCGGTAACAACCCGCTCAAAGACCACATGATATGTGAGTTGTTGCACCATGCGCTTTAGACCTTGGAGCTCAGCGTACAGCACTGCCACAGCTCCACTGAGGGGCGCTACGGTATCGATCGATAGCGTCCCGAGATCAGATGGAGGAGAAGGTAGACAGGATCGCATCTAGTTTGGCCGCCACTCGGCAGGTCGCTGGCGACACTGGCGCCAGCCATGGTGCCGGTCGTCACAGTAGTAGCAGGCAAAGCCACTGGACACATGAGGTGTGTGCCATGGCTGCAACTGCCAGGGTGCCTGCGGTGTCTGCCACGTTTGTGGTCTTGGTGCAAGCCACGGCGCCGGCTGCACCCATGGCCACGCAAGTGTGCTCATCTCAGGAGCTCGGCGTGGGTGAGTGCACACAACACTTGCTCCCGCTGGCACAAGGCCACAAGGGGAGGTGAGCGATCGAAGTACAATCTCTCAGATGTGCTGTGACGCCGTCACGAGGACGGTCACCACCGCGCTAGTGGTGCGCTGCTGTGTGACTCAAGTGTGCAAACTCAAGTCGCCTTCAGTGCTAATGTTGCACCGGGTGCCGTCGTCAGCCGACGGCTGTAGCCTCAAGCCACCTTCGCTGCTGCTGCTACTACTGCAACTCTCGCAACGGGTGCTGCTACTGCGGGTTTTGTCGTCAGCCGACGGTGGTGGCCTTAGGCCACACGTAAAAGGTGAAAAAAGTATATAAAAAAAGAAAGAGTAAAGGGAACCCCCTTATTTTCTCTTTACCCCTTTTTTTTTTGGTTGGGGCCACCTCCTCGGGTGCACCTTTTGGGGTTGTTCTGGGTGCCCCAATCAAGGACCCCCCCCCTTTCTATCCTCTCCCCCTCTTTTGCTTTTTTTCTCGATCTGGCTCGACCCTCGCGGCGAGCTCAGAAGAGGGGGAGGCTCGCTCCCCCCCTTCCGTGCAGCCGGCCGGAGGCCGCCCGTTGGCCTCCCCTGTCCCTCTTGGCCGGCAGGAGGCCGGCGTTTGGCCGGCACGCGCCGGCTCGTGCGTCGGCGCGCGGCCGGCGCTCTGTCGCGCCCCCGTCAGGACGACAGGCACCGACCGAGGGGACCCCCCCCGGACGGTTCCCTCACGTCGGGTCACCCTCAGGCCCGACGGCAGCAGTTGCTGCAGCAACTGCTGCTGCTGCTGCAGCTGCAGCTGCTGCTGCTGCAGCTGCTGCCTGCTGTTGCTATTGCTGCGGCTGCTACTGCAGCTGCTGTTGCCTACTGCTGCTGGTGTTGCGGCTGCTGCCTGCTACTGCTGCTGCTATTGCGAATGCTGCTATAGCAGCTGCTGCAGCTGCTCGCCGCCGCCGCCGCTGCTACTATGGCTGCTGCCCGCCACCGCTGCTGTTGCTACAGGTGCGTGCTGCCGCCGCCGCTGCTACAGCTGCTGCCCGCTGCCGCTGCTGCGGCTGCTTCTACGGTTGCTGCCTGCTCCTCCTGTTGCAGCTGCTGCCTGCTGGTGATGCTGCTGCGGCTGATGCCCGCCAGAGCGCTGCAGACAGAAATGCTAGGCAGGAGGTTGGGGCAGTAACGTTGTTGATGCAGCATGCGGGCTTCCACGCTAGTTGCTTAAGTCAGCTGCCCCCTCAGTCTGCTGCCTTAGAGACTAAGTCTGGAAGCTTTGGGTTTGTTACTCAGAAGTGCGCGCGACAATGTTTGCACTAGAAAGCAGCTGGAAACAGAAAGTAACTAATTAGCAATGAAGAATGAGCAACAATGGGAGATCCCTCCAAGTTCTAGCTCCCCCCGCTAGTGTAGACATTGTTACTCAGCTAACCAACCAATTAGAAAATAGCTCTGGACCTATTTTCTGGCAGGCAGGGTTTTCTCGGTGAGCCCTGCCAGACGCCTGACGGCCCAAAACCCGGGCGTCGTCCGTTTTGCCTGAAAACTGGACCATACCATAATATCGACGCTACAAACGCAGTCGTGCGGTCAGAACCAGCTAGAAAAATAGTAGCAAAGAGTTATGGCTGCCCGAACCCGGGCAGTGCCTACGGTGGTCCATGATGCCGAACAGGACCATACAGCATGCAACAAGGACCCTAGGCAGAGCATGACAATGCAGACGCGATGGGACGCGCTCAACGGATGCAGACAGCAACTGCGGTGGCAGTGACCGCCGGCAACACGCCCGCCGATGAGGCCTGCCGATGGAGTTGAGCACGTCACCGGAGAGAGGAGGCTCCAGCGAACTGCGAGTAGTCCTCAGCGTGCGTCGGCTCCACCGGATGACACTCCATCAGCGTCGAGTCTCGCCGTCAGTCATCTGCACGCCGATGTACACAAGCCGGGAGATGCGCAAAAACCAACACTCCCCCATGACTCACAGGCGTAGTGCACATGGACGGGCAGAGACACGGTCAACATCTAGACTCCCCCAAGGCACGCAGAGACCCAGGCAGAGACAGAGCGGGCAACTCAAGAACGCACGCCGAGTGAACTCACAGCCTTCTTGAACGAGTCCCATTTCAGTGCCTTGGTCAGGAAGTCAGCCAGCTGCGGTGCTGTCTCAACCCACACGATGCTGATGCTGTCGTCATGCAACAACGAACGCACATAGTGATACTCAACATTGATGTGCTTTGTGCGTGTCTAGTGCACGCCGTCATTATCGGCAATGGCCATGGCACTCTCATTGTCACAATGCAAGGTGATGGATGTGACAGACTGACGCAACTCGGAAAACAGACGACGCAACCACACACTCTCACACGCGCCTGAGCCAAGGGCCACGTACTCAGCCTTAGCAGTGCTGCGTGCAATGCACCCCTGCTTGCCACTCCGCCAGGACACAGCTGTGCTGTCGATCAGAAAGATCCAGCCCGTGCAACTCTTACCATCTAGAATGCCAGCCTAGTCACTGTCGGTGTAGCCCACTGCGATGACGGACGGCTGGCGGTGGAACATGAGACCTTGCTGAGGGGTCAAGACGACATAGCGCAGTACTCGGATCGTGGCCTCGAAGTGGAGGTGACGCGGCACCTGAGAGAATTGTGCCAGGAGGTTGACGGCGAACGCGATGTCTGGACGCGTCGTCGTCGCCAGGAACATCAGTGACCCGATGACACGCAGATACGTGGTCACATCAACTGGTTCCCCCACAACAGCTGGGTCAGGATTCTTCAGCTTCACCTGGCCATCGGGTGACATAGGTGAAGATGCGCTAGGCACGAGGGGCATGTCCTCAGCGAAGCGAGTGGACAGGGTCTGCACATTGGCAGCCTGGTGGATGTGCAGGACGCCCTGGGAGCGATCATGCTCGAGTTCCATGCCCTGGAAGACTCGGGCAGACCCGAGATCCTTCATCTGGTAGGCAGCGTGCAGCAAGTCCTTGACATGCTGGATGGCAGTCGTGTCTGGCAACACAATGAGGAGATTGTCGACGTAGACCAGAACTGTAGCAAAGGTCTGACCTCGCGGGCTGACGAACAGAGCGGGGTCAGCGGTGCTGCGTTGGAGGCCGCCACGGAGAAGCGTGCTGCTGATCTCCTGGTTCCAGCACCGAGGCGACTGCTTCAGGCCATAGAGGGCCTTCCGCAGCCGCCAAACTCTCCCAGTGCCGTCGTCGAAGTCGGGGGCTGCACCATGTAGAATTGCTCACCCTCCAGTGAGCCATGGAGGAACGCGTTGCTCACATCCATCTGGTGCAGATCCCACCCATGCTGGGCAACCATGCTGAAGAGCGCCCGGCTGGTGGAGAACCGACTGAGTGGGGCAAAGATCTGGTCGTGATCGACCCCAGGGACCTGAGCAAACCCCTTTGCTGTGAGGCAGGCCTTGTACTTGTCCGAGGACCCGTCAGGCTTCCACTTGCACCGAAAGTCCCACTTGGCACCAATGGCCTTCCGATCTGGAGAGAGGTCGACGAGGTCATACACGTGGTACTGCCGGATAGCAGCGAGCTCTTCGGCATAGGCAGCATCCCAATGTGTGGCTTTAGGAGAGGCTCGAGCCTCGCGTAGGATGGCTGGGTCCTCTGGGCGTGCTGTGGACCGGACTGAGAGGGCGTGTGCATCACGAGCTCCAGGTGGGATGCGGGCGAGTGCAGCCACAACAGCATGCCGATGCTCGTGATGAAGCATGGCATAGCCCAGTGCAGAGCCTGGGTGAAGGTCCGCGATGATGGCCGAAGTGGTCAGTTTGAGAGCCTTCGTGCCAGGGTCCCCACTCACGACCGTGGGAGTGGAGGAGACACGTGGAGCCACAGGGGGTCAAGGCGCCACGGGACGCGGTGCGACGGTCTACGCGCTCACTGTCCGCCGAGGTCGGAGGCTGCCGCCTGAGCCACGTGTGTAGCGCGGTCGGGTAGGAGATGGCACTGGGTCCGACGGGCCAACGGAGGCGGACGGGGCTACTCGCCCGGAGGAGCTAGCGGACGCGACTGGGGCTGTCGGCCCGGAGGAGCCAGCAGATGCGATAGGCGCTACTGGCCCGGAGGGGCCAGCGGACGTGACAGGAGTAGCTAGGCCGGAAGGGCCAGCGGATGCGACTGGGGCTGCCAGCCCGGAGGAGCCAGCAGATGCAACAGGCGCTGCTGGCCTGGAGGAGCCAGCGGTCATGACAGGAGCAGCTGGGACGGAGGGGTGAGCGGACGCGACTGGGGCTGCCGGCCCGAAGGGGCCAACGGACGCGACTGGGGCTACCGACCCGGAGGGGCCAGCGGACTCGACTGGGGCTGCCGGCCCGGAGGGGCTAGCGGACGCGACTGGGGCTGCCGGCCCGGAGGGGCCAGCGGACTCAACGGGGGCAACTAGCTCGGAGGGGCCAGCGGACGCGGCTGGGACTGCTGGCCCGGGAGGGCCAGCGGACGCGGCTGGGACTGCTGGCTCGGGAGGGCTAGCGGACGCGACTGGGACTGCTGGCCCGGGAGGGCCAGAGGACGCGACAAGGGCTACCGGCTCAAAGGGACGGAGTGATGTGTCACCCGGAAGCGACAGAACAGAGGACGGACTCACCACTCCCCCACGCAACGGGAGGGACACGGACAAGCCAGAGCGGATGAGGTCGCGGGAAAACAGATCCTCAAAGAAGAGGGCATAGTGGGACTCGACGATGTAGTGTCGGGATGGGTCGCAGAAGCGCTAGGCCTTAGACTGACAAGACACACCGAGGAAGGTGCAGGCGCATCCGCGGGGGGGGAGCTTACCGCCATGCTGTGGGGCGGGTAGCCACACAATGGCCACGCAGCCCTAGACGCGAGCCGGGCGGAGGTCAGCACGCTAATCGCACCAGTATTGGTATGGCATGGACTGGCAGGGAAGGGGACTGTGGGGAATTCGGTTCCAGACCCAGGTCATGTAGGCCATGGCTTCAAAATAGAAGCCATCAGAGAGACCGGGCTCGACCCGCATGGGGCGGAAGGCATCCGCCATGGTACGGTTCCACCGCTTGGATACACCGTTCTGGGCGGGTGTATAGGGCGCAGACGTCTCATGGTGGACCCCGTGGGAGGCGAGAAAGGACGTGGCCTCACCCATGTACTCGCCACCGCGATCGGAGCGAAAGCGGCAAAGAGAGCGGCCACATTCGCGCTCCGCGAGGACAAGCCAGTCTTGAATGGCTCGGGCGACATCGCTCTTCTGCCAGAGGCAGAAGACCCAGCGGTAGCGAGAATAGTCGTCCTTGAGGGTGAGGACATAGCGGCCATGCTCGCCGACGGACTCGGTGGGGAGAGGGCCCATGACGTCCGAGTGGACAAGGTCGAGAGGGGCGGATGCATGGGAGGAAGACAAGGGGTACGTGGACCGGTGCATCTTCCCCTGAGCACAGTCAATGCACTCAGTGGGACACGGGAGAGGGAAAGTCTCCGGGTCAAGGCCCTTGGCTGGCTAGGTGCGGAGCATGCTCTCTACGGCGGCAGAGTGGATGTGGCAAAGGCGGCTGTGCAAGAGGCGGGTGTGCTGAGGAGACAGCGTACTGGTGACAAACACATGGCCTGCGGCGGCCGACGGGGAGGAGACAGGAGGAGAAGAGGAGAGGCGGGGAACATGCCACAGGTTGCCACGGGCGGTGGCGTGCAGGACGACAAAACCAGACAGACGCAATGACACATCGCCAACACCACGCGAGTGCACAACGTCCATGCTCATGCGGTCAAGGGCAGTCACGGACAGGAGGCTGAGCTCGAAACCAGGGACGAAGAGGACATCGGTCAGAAAAACGTCACCGGCAGGACCACGGAAATGAACGACGCCAACACCACGGACAGGCAACACTTGTCCGGAACCCGTCCGGACACTGGAGACATTGCCTACAGGACCGAGCATACTGAAGGCCTCACGAGAGGCCGTCATGTGATGCGTGGCCCCGGAGTCAATGATCCAGGTCTCAGCAGGGTCCTGGACAGGGGTCGCCAGATTGCTAACGGTCACATGGCAGCAAGCGAGGGACGCGAACGCGGTAGAAGGAGGCGCGAAACGAGACTGTCAATTGTCAAGCCATGCAATGTCGTCAAGGAGGGGGTTGGAGGGGACCATGGGAGACGATGAGACAGACGAGGAGACGGGACACGACCGCAACTCAGTCTCAGTCAGGCAGGGCTGGGCAGGAAGGCAAGAGGTGACGCAACTCGCACTTCCCTGGGGAGGAGGGCGAGGCAGGCCAAGCTGGAGCGCGATGAACTGTTCCAGCTGATGCTCACGGGAGGACGCCCCGGGAGTGTAGACAGAGTGCGGAGTGACGGCTCCAGAGCCCGGGTAATAGGAGGACTGAGCCGGCGAAGGAAGCAGAGGCGTTGACGACTGTGGGTAGTACTGCTGTGGCGCGGGTGTCTATGGGACAGGCGGAGCTGTCAGAGTGGCAGAGCTGCTGGACGAGGTCGGAGTGGAAGGGCCTGCAGCAGCGACGGCGGCAGAGGCGAGACGGCGCTCCCGCTGGCGACGCATGGTGGCGATGACGCGCGTCTCGTCCGTCTGGAGCGGGCACGTGTACCACCCGTGCCCGGGCTGACCACAGTTGTGGAAGACCGAGCCACCACTGTTTGACCCAGTCGACGACTGGTGCTGCTGCTGCTACGGCAGACCCTTGCCTTTCTTGTTCCGGCTCTTCTTCTTCTTCCCCGAAGACGATGAGGTAGCTGCGGCGGGGGAGGCGACGGCCACGGAGGCAATGGCAAGGGAGGCAACGGTAGGGGATGCAAGGGCCTCCGTGCGATGGAGCTGGGACTCTTGGCGAGCTTCCCCGATGCGGAGGAAGAGCTCGTATGCCCAGGGCATGAGGGTGCCCTCGGCCGCCATGGTGGAGAGGACGTCCTGGGGGTAGTGTACGAAGACGTCCGCGTACGCGCTGGTGGCGCCGCGCTTGATGGTGAGGAGCTCGGATAGAGGGGACGGAGCAGATTTGCCGAGACGGCGAAGGATGTCCTCCGCCCGCTGTGAGTCGGTAGTGACCGTCTTGGTCTCCCCCATGTGTAGGGAGTTGAACTCCTGGAGAAGACAGCTGATCTCAGCATTGCTGGACAGGCGATGGGGCCTGGTGAGGACATGCCATGCGACTGCAGGGTGTGGGATGTCGCCAGTAGTGAAGTTGCCGAGAAAAGGCTCTAGGGCCATGCGGAAGCTGGAGGGGCGACTGGGACAAGGGCACGGACGGCGCGACCAGTGTCATACAACTTGTCGGCCTGGGTGGAGTCATAAGGGAGGATGTAGTATGCCCACATGCCCTCACCTTGTGCCCAGATCCGGAAGCTGAGCTTCCAGCTCCGGAACTGCTCGCCGGCCTGAAGCGGCGGCGGCGGCGTCTCAAAATCCTTCTGCCTGCGGCCGGCACCCAGAGTGGGGCCAAGGACAGAGGTCATTGTCTGCCACTGGCGCTAAGTCTGCTGATGTGCTAGGTAGTACGTGGCAGCAGACACAGCTGGACTGGCGTGCCCAGGAGTACGAAGGACGGTAGCACACTTGTGGCAGTCTGGGCGGCTACTGGCTGTTGCGCTACAAGCTGCTGCGTCAAGGCGACGAGCTGTTGCTGAAGAGCAGCGAGGGGGTCAGGAGTGCCGCCAACGACACCAGTGGGCTGCTACTACTGTTGCGGCTGCTGCTGCTACTGTTGCTGCTGCTGTTTCTGCTACTGCTGCTGCTGCTGTAGTCGCTCTAGGAAAGGGGGGGTAGGGGTCCCTCCAACAGTGGAGGACCCCTCCTCACCAGGGCTATCAACCATGGTGTAGTGTCGCTTGTTTGTTTCCCCCCCTTTTTTTTTAGTGCTGCTCATGTCAGCAGTGATGTGAGCAGAGGATGGCTGATGTTAGCGGAGGCTACTACGTGTGTGTAGTGCTACTGGTTTCCCCCTTGTGTTTTTTTTGTTGATGACGTCAGCAGTGACGGCAGTAGTGACGTCAGCGGACGGCCACTGACGTCAGCAGCGGTGGATGCAGCCGCTACTGTGGGGCTGCAGCCGCGGTGTTGTTGGTGCTGCCGTTGCTACTACTACGGCTGCTACGGCTGCTGCTGTTGCTGCTGCTGCGATGGTTGCTGCTGCTGCCGCTGTTGTTGCTGATGCGGCTGTGGCTGCAGCTGCTGCTACAGCTGCTACGGCCGCTGTTGCTACTGCTGCTACTGTTGTGGCTGCGGCTGCGGCTAATGCTGCTGCTGCAGTAGCTCCTGCTGCTTGCTGCGGCTACGGCTACGGCTGTTGCTGCTGTTGTAGCAGCTGCTGCTGCTTGCTGCGGCTACGGTTGCGGCTGTTGCTGCTATTGCAGCTACTGCTGCAGTAGCAGCGGCTACTGCTACTCCAGCTGCCGCTGCTGCTTGCTGCGGCCGTTGCTCCTGTTGCTGCTGCAGCTGTGGCTGCAGCTACGGCTGCTGCTGCTGTTGCGGCTGCTGCTGTTGTTGCGGATGCAGCTGCTGTGGTTGTAGCAAACAGGAGAAAAAGGGGGAGGGTTCCTTCGCATTTTTTTTGGTTTTTTTTGTTTTTCTTGCCCGTCGCTGCGAGCTCACTGCTTGCTGCGAGCGACGAGCTGCGAGCAGCGAGCTCGCTGCTTGCTACTCGCAACGGGCAACGAGTAGCGAGCTGCAGGAAGCTGCAGCTGCTGCTGCTGTGGCTGCGACTGCGGCTGCGGCTGCTGCTGCTACTGTAGCTGCTGCTGCTGCTTGCTGCGGTTTTGGCTGTTGTTACTACTGCAGCTGCTGCTGCTACTTGCTGCAGCTGCTGCTGCGGTCGGCTGCTGCTCCTGCTACGAGCTGCTGCACGCTGCTACTGCTGCCGGTTGCTGCTCGCTGCCGCTACTGCTGTTGCTGGCTGCTGCTGCTGCGGGCTGCTGCTGCTGCGAGCTACTGCTGCTGCCAGCTGCTGCTGCTGGCTACTGCTGCCACTGCTCGCTGCTACGGCAAGCTGCTGCTGCTGCTGCTGCTGGCTGCTGCTGTCAGTCACACCTGGAGGACGTCGCCGCGTGCATCGTCTCCAGCAAGGGCTTGACGTGGCCGGCCGCTCACCTCCTTGCGTCAAACCTGGGGTCAGTGCTACCGGAAAAAATCCGGCAGCATTTCCCCTAGCCCAGTGGCCGTGGGAAAAATTCTGACGCCACCACCAGGCGGGTCAATGCTGCCGGAAAAAATCCGGGAGCATTTCCCCTGCAGTGGCGCATATGGAGGTCCGCCAGCGTTGTCTGGCACCTGTACGTCAGTCTTCTGCTGCTGCTGCTACGCTCTGGCTCTGATACCAAGATAGAAATGCTAGGCAGCAGGTTGGGGCAGCAGCGTTGTTGATGCAGCATGCGGGCTTCCACGCTAGTTGCTTAAGTCAGCTGCCCCCTCAGTCTGCTGCCCTAGAGACTAAGTCTGGAAGCTCTGGGTTTGTTACTCAGAAGTGCGCGCGCCAATGTTAG
>SZWC01012288.1:26199-48765 GCA_023375785.1 Penium margaritaceum | reverse complement strand
CACTGGCGCGTATGGAGGTCCGCCGGCGTTGTCTGGCACCTGTACGTCAGTCTTCTGCTGCTGCTGCTACGCTCTGGCTCTGATACCAAGATAGAAATGCTAGGCAGCAGGTTGGGGCAGCAGCGTTGTTGATGCAGCATGCGGGCTTCCACGCTAGTTGCTTAAGTCAGCTGCCCCCTCAGTCTGCTGCCCTAGAGACTAAGTCTGGAAGCTCTGGGTTTGTTACTCAGAAGTGCGCGCGCCAATGTTAGCGCCAGAAAGCAGCTGGAAACTGAAAGCAACTGATTAGCAATGAAGAATGAGCAACAATGGGAGTCCCCTCCAAGTTCTAGCTCCCCCCCACTAGTGAAGAAGTTGTTACTCAGCTAACCAGCCAATCAGAAAATAGCTTTGGACCTATTTTCTGGCAGGCAGGGTTTTCTCGGTGAGCCCTGCCAGACGCACGACAGCCCAAAACCCGGGCGTCGTCCGTTTTGCCTGAAAACTGGACCATAGCATAATATCGACGCTGCAAACGCAGTCGTGTGGTCAGAATCAGCTAGAAAAATAGTAGGAAAGAGTCATGGCTGCCTGAACCCGGGCAGTGCCTACGGTGGTCCATGATGCCGAAGAGGGCCATACAGCATGCAACAAGGACCCTAGGCAGAGCATGACGATGCAGACGCGATGTGACGCGCTCGACGCATGCAGATAGCAACTGCGGTGGCAGTGACCGCCGACAGCACGACCGCCGAGGAGGCCTACCGATGGAGCTGAGCACGTCGCCGGAGAGAGGAGGCTCCAGCAAAGTGCGAGTAGACCTCAGCGTGCGTCGGCTCCACCGGACGACACTCCATCAGCGTCGAGTCTCGCCGTCAGTCATCTGCACGCCGATGTACACAAGCTAGGAGGACACAACAGAACACAATGAGAGATGCGCAAAAACCAACAGCTGCCACTGCTCGCAGCCGCTGCCGCAAGCTGCTACTGCGAGCTGCTTCTTCCTTCCTTTTTTGTCTTTTTTTTGTGTGTACAAACTGGTGGCCAGACACGGCTGTTGCTCCCACCCGGTGCTGCTGCTGTATTGGCTGCTGCCCGTAGTTGCTCTCGCTGCAGGTGCTTCCCGCCGCTGCTGCTCCTACAACCGCTGTTGCTTGCAGCTGCCGCCGCTCTCTGCAACGTAGTCGTGGTGGGTCCGTCCAAGATCTGCTACTACTGCTATGGGTGGCTCCCGCTGCTACCACTCACTGCTGCTGCTACTGTTGCTGCTGCTTCTCTGTTGCACAGCATAACGAGCTATGGCTCGTTTGCTCTGATACCATGAGAAGTTTCCTAGAACCTTCCTAACCACTTGCCGCGACACTAGGCGTCAGCGCCAGGTCAGCGTGTGACAACAGTCACAAATTAGAGACAAAAGTGCAAGGGTCTGGGTTGGGACACAAACAGAGTGTCAGGAAACTCAAACTGAATACAATTGCAGAGAGAGAATAACAACTGAGCAACAATCAGCCTAAATAGTTGCTGGCCGCCTAGAGTTGCTAGGGGTGGCGGTATTTTCGTACCTGCTCAAACTGGCCTGAAAACACGGTTTTAGCCGTAACTCACTTCTCAGGTGTCAGAATCACCTGCTGTTTGCACCAAAATGTGCAAAACGATGAGCTCTACGCAACTGACCCACGCAAGGTGGGTTTGCATCATCCAAACACGAATAGCAAGTAAAACAAGGAAATAGGCCAAAATGGCCTGTCCACAGAGAAGACTCTAGAGCACTCGGAACTGTACTAAGAGCACCCATAAATGTACGAGTGCAGTACCGAGACATCAACGTGTGCTTTCCACGACAGGAAGCACACACAAAGTCGCAGGTCTCCTCATCACACAGGTACTGGCTGCCGGGTGCGTGGGTCTCGACCACCGAGAAAACTCCAACAACGGCAGACCAGCCAGTCAGGCTGTAGAGACGCATCATCTGCATCACACCTGTCATGTCGTAGCTCCTCGATTAGTCCCTGGACGATCCGGAGTCCCGTCGGGTCGTCACGATCTCCAATGCGGCCACCGCTCACCATCAGCTCCGGGTGCACCCGTAGCTGCCACGGCTGTGGCTCGTGACGGGTGGAAGCCACACATACCAACACAACCATGCCGGTTTTGACCGAGCACTGGTGAGTAGCTGCCCTCCGAATATTTCGAGTGGTTGGGCTCAACCCCCGGGTGGCGCCACTAGCCCAACCGAGTGTGATGCTTGGTGTGGGTCCGTGCTCACCGAGGTGTTCTTACCTCGCTCGCTCCCCCTAATTCATTCTTGTCTTGGTGTAAGTTGCAAGTGGTTCTAAGAAAGTCTTGGCCGCATCCATGGCGTGTCTCGCGCTTCATGTCTCTTTCCACTCCGCTTCATGTAACAACGCACAGCGCGGTCGTTCTTCGGACCTCGTCGTGCGTTGCGACCTTTCCACGTTCCACTGTGTACAGCCTTATCTCCTTCTCGTAGGGGCATCTTGTCCCTGCATCTCCCTAGGTTCTGTTCCCTACATCACACTACGCTCACGTAGCCAAGTCCCGAGTCAAAGTGTGGTGTGCTTGGAGCGCCTCTCTCGGCTGCTCCACTAGCCCCACTCATCTTTCACGCTGGCTAACGACAACGACACCCCTCTGTGGGTGTGTATGCTGGATCACTCGTACTGGCAAGAGGACGTTGACGTTGCAACCGAGCATGAACGGCAGGAGATAGATCGTCAGGTCTACACCCCAGACAACCTTCTACCGTCACCACCACGGTCACCAAGGATGCAACCACCTTGCAACTCTCAGCTGACCGAACCTGCAGCTACTCCTACTCCAACTTCTCCTCCTATCGCAGTAGGACCTAACAAGATATCTATGGCACCCGAGGTACCCGGTGTCATCCCCGTTCTCCCCGTCTACACCGACTCCATTGGGTTGGCAGGCGCTCTCCTTCACGCTGCTGCTGGTTCCCCGGCTATCTTTGCAGCTACGGCCAGGGCCTGCCGTGCTCCTACACAGACGACAGTTAACCATGCAGCTGAGGCATACGCACAGACTGCTGCCTCTCTCACTCTGCTTACAGTAGCTGCTGCAAATATTGCCACCCAGATCACAACAGCAGCAGCATCCATTGCAACGGCAACCTCCAATGCAGCAGACGCCACCTCCAGCGCTGTTGGATCCTTTCGGGCATCCACAGCCACAACAGTGCTGACGCCTACTAGTGCTCCTCGCGATGTCACACCAACCATCACCACCCGCATTCTGGTGGCATCAGCCTCAGCTGCAGTCGCCGGAGCCGCTGCTATAGGGCTCTTGTGTCTCACCATGGTAGTCGCAGGTTAGGTGGCAGTCGTGTTCTCCTCGGCCGCAACTGTTGTCCCGCCGCTCTTCACCCTTCTTCCTCATCACCAACCCGGTGAGCGCTGCATTGCATAGTGTCACATTGCACTTTCCTGCACTCTCTTTCACTCTCCTACATTCCCTTGTCACTCCACCTTCATTCAAGGTTCCATTCTCTCATCATGCCTGGGCCTGAGGAAACTATAGAGGCCCTCCAGGCCACTCTTAGTGAGGCGCAAGCAGAACGCCGCAAAGCTGAGGATGAGCTTCATTAGGGACGGCAAGCACAGCACGAGCTAGCGGCCAAAGTGGCCACATTAGTCATTGAGCGGCTGCTTGCCATTCCAGGCTTAGCTGCAGTCCTCCCTACTACAGAATCCGGCTCGACAGACTCGTCTGCTCCTCCTAGTGCTGCTGTTGCCAAATCCTCTTCTCCCTCTCTCTCAATAGCAGCCTTCGCCTGTGCTCGGCTCCTAACTCGGCAGAAAGACTTCGAAACGCCACCACCACAGTTTACGTCTAAGCTCACTTTCACATCCTTGGAGACGCGCTTCAGCGCATGGACCCAGGGTGAGCTACTTTGGGAGTACTAGTCTCCTGCCAAGCCGCCGTTTGTACCACAACCAGCAGAGGCTGCTCGCGCTGTGAGAGCCCTCATCAACGAAGGACCCGAGAATCTTCTTGATGATATCGGTACGTACAACGCAGACTCTTCCCGTAGCACCCTTGCTGATCCCATCGGCGCCTATACTCTCATCCGCCGCCGCAAAATAGTGACTGGGTACGCTGCCCAGAGTGCTCTTATTGTCTAGTTCAACACCTTGTAGATGCGGGCGGATGAGACGGCAAATGAGTATTGGGCACGTAGTCTACACCTGTTGCGAGATCTTGGCAGGGCCGCTCCTAGCCCTATCTCAGCCTGCCTATCCATCGTTGCTGGCCTCATTCTTAAGCTGTCTGACTTGTATCTCCATGTCACTCAAGCAGAATTCGAGCGCATTGCCTCTGCACCTATTCCTACTGATTCCCCACCCGGGATCAGCCCCCTCTTTGCTTTGCAAAACAAGCGCATGCAGCGTGCTGCGCTGGCTGCTGTCACCACCTCCTCCTCTTCCTCCTCTGTCACAGCCTCTTCTGCCTCGTCCTCTTTGCAAGCTGCAGTGCACTCCACTTAGGGTGCCCCTCGGGGAGGAGGTGGTGGTTCCGGCCGTAGTGGCGGCCGAGGGAGCAAAGGACGTGGGGGTGGTTGTGGTAGCAAGAACTTCGCCCCCACTACTACTAAGACCACCTGTTGGATCTGTGGCGCCTCTCGCCACTCTACGCCAAAATTTCCTGCTCCTCACGACGATGCACACCTGGCCTCCTCCATGCGTGCCCACTGGGCCCACACCGGTGTTACCGCCTCCTTTGCCGCTGCTGCCGTGACGGTCGCACCCTCCTCATCCTCTTCCTCTGCCTCAGCACCCTCCACCACGCTTTCCCCCCTTCAACCGACACCTCCTGCTCCCCGCCCATGGGGCTGGATTCCTCCTCCATCTGGCCCTCCGGACCCCCGCCCTCTCACTACTCTATAGTCTACTGGGCTCGTGACGACGGGCACTTCTCCGACCGCTCCTCCGACCACTCCTTGGAATAATCCTCTGATCCCCGCGATGAGGAACATATTCTTGAGCGTCAGCTGGCAGAGCTGCTTCACCTTTACTCTAAGGGTAGTGAGAGTGTGAGTGGCCAGTCCCATGTGTTTGTCTGTGAGTCTGAGGTCACTCTTCATGGTGCATCCTCTGGTCGTGTCCAGGGGGACTTGCCTGATGATCGTGCTTGGATTGAAGATTGGCAGTCTCATACATTCCCCACTCGTCTTGGTTGCTCGTCCTCCCTCGCTGCTCGTGGCACTGTCGCTGTTTGCCTTGTCCTACCATCCACTCGTGCCTCTCTTGACCTTTGGATTATTGACTCCGGGGCCACGCATCACATGACCTCCTGTCGTTCCTCCTTCGTGTCCTCTGGACCCGTTAAGTCCATTTGCTCTGTGCGCATAGGCTCCGGCTAGCTTCTCCCTGTTCAAGGTGTAGGTATTGTCCGCTTTGTTGGTCTTGGTGGCACTGTCTACCTTCCCGACGTGTTGTACGTGCATGATCTTGAAGTCAGTCTTCTCATTGTGACCACCCTTGACGACCAGGGCATGGACTTCTCATCCAGCCTTGGCCTTGCCCTTATCTCTCTGCGCTCGTCTGGCCATGTTGTTCTTCGCGACGTGTTGTGTGATCGCCTGTTCTGTGTCCCGCTCACGTTGCCCTCGTCTTCCGCTGCTTCTGCTCTTGTTCATGTCGTCCCATCCTTGTCTCCTGAGCATGCTAATCTCTTGCATCGTCACCTCTACCACATTCACAATGCCGCCATCCACCACCTTTTTCGCCTTCGGCCCACCCTTGGCCTTGACCCGGCCACGTTTGCTCCACCCTGCATGACCGCTTGTCTTGACTGTGCCAGTGGGAAAATGCACCGTTCCCCTTTCTCCACCTCTGAGTCTTCGACTTCACACCCTCTTGACCTTGTCCACGCTGCCGTCATGGGTCCTTCGCCCCATGACTTCCTTGGTGATCTCGGCCGTTACGTCCTGTGCTGATGAGTTCTCTTGCTACCGTTGGGTCTTTGCCCTTCGCCACAAAAGTGATGTCATTGATTTCCTTGAGTCTTGGCTCCCGCAGACCGAGCGTGCCTGTGTCCGGTCCTTGCGCGTGTTTTGGAGCGATAGCGGTGGTGAATTCTTTGGTCCCACCTCTCGCTTCCTTGAGTCGCGTGGTGTCCGGCTTGAATCCTCTGCCCCTTACACCCCCAAGCTATATGGTGTCTCCGAACGCTGGAACCGCACTCTTGCTGATAGTGTTCGTTTTCTCCTCCATGCCTCAGGGCAATCTGCTCTCTTTGCCTTTGAGGCCATGTCCTACATAACCTGGGTCTGGAACCGTGCATGGCTCTTTCACCCAAAGCTCATTCTACTCAACTTCCCTCGCTCCACCTCTTGCTAGGTGTCTCTATCCTTTGGTATCAGAGCGGAATGAGGGAGAAAGGGAGCCTCCTCTTGGCTCACCTTGCGATGCTTGGTGGTGGCACCTCTCCTGCCGCCATCTACGCTTCCGCCGACAGTTCCAGCCACTGCCACAGCTAGGGCCGAGCTCGGACTGCTTCTTCTACGTGCTGCTGATCACACACAAGCAGCCGTAGCAGCTACTTCGTCAATAGCAGCTACAGCCGCGGCCAGATTTGACGTGCAAGGCAGGGCAGCCGCAGGCAAGGCAGCCACAGGCAAGGCAGCCGCAACGCAAGGCAGCCACACGGCAAGGCAATCGCAAGGCAAGGCAGCCGCACGGCAAGGCAGGCGCAAGATAGCCGCAACCGGCAAGGCAGCCGCAGGGCAGACGCAAGGCAGGTAAGGCATCCGCACCTCCCATAGGAGTGGGGTTGGCTACAGTCGCCACCAATCTGCAGCTACAACTGCGGTATCAGCAGCCATGGCCATGCTGGTAACGGCGTCTGTTGCCGCAGCCACTCCAATCGCAGCAAGAGGAGCAGCGATAGAAGAGAAAGCAGTGGCGGCTGCCATCACGTCTTGTCCTCAGTTGTAGCATCAGCAGGTGCAGACCCAGCTGCAGGAAAAGAAGCATCGGGAGTTGTAGTAGTAACAGCAGCGGCAACGGCAGCAGCAACAGCAGCAGCAGCAGGAGCAGAGGCAGCAACAGCACCATCATTGCCAGCCACAAGCAAAACATCATCCACTGCCGCGCAGTGGGGGCCGGTGGGAGTCGTGCCAATCTTGAGCGCGATAGCAGCAGTAGCGTCCACCACCGCACACACGCACCACTGTAGTGGTGCGAGGTGCCAAGCTGGCTTCCTTGGACCTGCCGGGTCCGGCATCTCCTGCTGACCACCACGTGGAGCGGTCGGCATGTCAGTCCAGTCGCCGGAGAGACGACATGCACGCGGCCGAGGACGCCCCATCTTTGTCGCGGGCTTCACCACAAAGCCATGTAAGCCCCAGTCACCCGGCTTTCTCTGGGGGGGACGAGCCGTTGCACAGAACTACTCCCGTGTCTTTGTACTCCACTGTGCGTCGCGACACAGTGGAGCTTCTACATAGGCTCACCCAAGCCGCTTGCGCCATGATAGACGCCGGTGCTGCAGCTGCCGCCACATTTGCCGCAGCAGCCCGCGTAGCACTCGCCCCTGCCTCAACGTCCGCTGGACGTGCTGCGGAGGCATACAGTGAGGCCGCAGTAGTAGCTGGACCCATAGGTGTGGCATCGGCAGATATTGGGACGCAGTTAGCCGTAGCCGCAGCTGTTGTGGCTTCTTCGACAGCTTCTCTAGCCTCTGTTGTGGCTACAGCCGCTTCAGCCATCCGCAACTCCACAGCTGTTGCCGCTGCATCTGCCACATCTGCACCCTCCGACATCACCATCCTCGTAGTAGCGGCCATCTCTACAACAACAGTCCTACCTACTGTCGGTGCTGCCTTCACCACAGGCGTTCTGGCCCTGGTGGTGCCAGTTGCATCCCTCCTCTCTGTTTTGTCCGCTTCATCTGCTTCCATTATCGGACCTCTCCTTGCCTTTTTGCGTAGCCCACCTCGCCCCTCATGAGGGCTTGTGGCATCTTTCTCTCTCCTCCCTGCACGTTGTCTCTCTCCGCTGCTGTGGCTTGGTTTTTTGACTTGGGTCGGGTTGTCCTGCAGCACATCCAATGTGCCTAAGGCACTCCCAGTTTTCCCACGCCCACTGAGGCAGGGGAAACTCTGCCAGAATTTTTTCGGCAGGCCCCTCTGTTGTCACCATGCCTGGTGACGACGAGTCAGTCATAGCGACTCTTCAGTGCCAAGTGGCCCTCGCTCGCGAGGCTCAGCAGGAAGCTGAGGACCGTCTCAAGCTCACTGAGGACAATCGCGCCGCCTTTGCTGATGAGGTCGCTGCCATAGTGTTCCGTCGCCTCCCCGCTACGTCTGCCGCGACCAACACCACTCCTTCTGCAGGCACCTCTTCTTCTTCTGGCACTGCCTCTGTTGTACCCACTGGCCACACCGCTGCTGCTTGCACTCTTCTTGCACCTCGCCAACATGACTTCTTTTCTCAACCCCCCGCACTTACCACTAAGCTCGTCTTCTCCTCCTGGGAGGTGCTTTTCATGCCAAGGCGCAAGGCGAGCAGTTGTGGGAGTACTACTCCCCCGTTGTTGCTCCTTTTACACCGCTTGCTGCTGAGTCTGCCCGTGCTGTCCGTGCTCTCATCGCCGCTACCACTGAAACGCTGATCGATGATGTTGGCACCTACAATGCTCACCCTACTGCCCAGCGCCCTGCTGACCCCATCGGCCCATACGCCATGCTGCGCCGCCGTTTCACCATCACTGGCCAAGCCGCTCAGAGCGCGATTACGATTCAATTCAACACGTTCCTCATGCGTGCTGATGAGACCGCTGATGCCTATTGGGCTCGCGGCCTCAAGCTCCTTCGTGAGCTTGACGACGCATCACCTGGCCAGCTCTCCGCCGTTCTGACCATGGTCAACGGCCTCATTCCTAAGCTGTCCGATCTCCTCCACGACGTCAAAGCTGATGAGCTGTAGAGCCTCGCCTCACAGCCGCCGCCTGGAGTTGGTGCCCTTTGGGACTTCACGTCCGAGTGCCTTGCTGCCTGGTGGACCAGTATTCAGAACAAGCGCCTCCATCGTTCTTCTGCCACAAGTGTTGCTGCGCTCACCACTGCGGCTACACCCTCCCCTTCTGCTGCATCTTCCCCCGCCTCCGCCACCTCTTCCTCGTCCTCTCCTGCCGCTGCCCTTGCTTCCCAGGGTCGTGGCAAGGGCAAGGGGAAGGGCAAGGGCAAGGGCAAGGACAAGGGTGCTGCCGCTTCCTCGCGGGTTCCGGACGCAGTCGTATGTTCGAACTGTGGCTCTACTGAGCACTCTGCTCGTACTTGCCCTGCTCCTCCGGACGACCTCCGCTCTGCCCGGGCCATGCGCGCTCACTGGGCTCGCACCTCCGGCTCCTCTACACCCTCGCCATGTGGCTCCGGTGGCCCATCGCACTCCTCTGCCCCACCTTCGGCTCAGGCTCTCGCCGCCTCCGGCATGCCTTATCTTCCGCCGTGTGGGCCCTACCCCTGGGGTTGGCCACCTCCTTAGGGGGCCCCTGCGTATGCTGGTCCCCCGTCCTCTGCCTACATCGTTCCACCCTGGTTCCCGCCTTCCTCCGGCGCATCTACACCTGCTCCGCCGGAGTCTGTGGATGGTGATCGCGGTGATCGGGAGCGCCTCCTTGAGCAGTCCCTCCTTCAGCTTCTCCGTCTTCGCGATCAGGGAGGTGAGGGTGTTGCATCGCTGGCTAGAGGTCCTGTGTGTCAGACTGACGGTGTCCTTTGTGGGGATCCTCCTGGTCACGTTCAGGGTGCCTTGTGTGAGTTTGTTCTGTGGATTGAGCGTTGGTAGTCAGAATTCCTTCCTTGTTATCTCTCCCTTCGTACCTTGTCTCCGTCCTCCGTTGGCACTGTTGCCACGTCCAGTGTGCTGCCCTCTGTGTGTGTGTCCAGTGCCCTCTGGGTCCTTGAATACGGGGCGACCCACCACATGACGTCCGTGCGGTCCTCGTTCGTCTCGTTAGGTCCCGTCGGTTCTGTCCGCTTTGTTCGTACTGTGTCTGGTTCAGGGTGTGGGCATCGTGCGCTTTGTTGGACCCAGTGGTGCTCTGTACTTGCCTGACCATCTGTATGTGCATTCGTTGGAGCTTAGCCTGTTGTCTGTGCCGTCCCTGGATGATCAAGGTATGGAATTCACTGCTGGCCGTGGTGTTGGCACTGTCTCTCTTCGTTCCTCCCAGTGTCCTATTCTCCATGGCGTAAAGTGCGGCAACCTCTATCGTGTTCCCTTGCACGCCCCCTCCGATCCTGCCGTCGGCGCCACCCTTGCTCATGTTGCACCCTCTCTCGCTCCTGACCTCGTCCGTCTCTTGCATCGTCACCTTGGTCATGTCCACACTGATGCCATTCATAGCATGCTTTGTCTCCATCCTGCTCTCGGCCTCTCGCCCTCCAGCTTTCCTGCCCCTTGTCCTGCTGATTGTCTTGACTGTGCGCAAGGGAAGATGCATCGCTCTCCCTTCTCTCCTTCTGAGTCTCACTCGACCCATCCCCTTGATCGCGTTCATGCGGATGTCATGGGGCCTCTGCCTCATGACCTCCTTGGTGACGTGGGTCGCTACATCGTATGTCTTACCGATGAATTTTCTCATTTTTTGCTGGGTGTTTGCGCTACGTTAGGAGAGCGATGTTTGTTCTGTCGTTGAGTCATGGCTCGTTCAGGCCGAGCCTGCCTGTCAACGGTCGTTGCGCGTTTTCCGTAGCGACCATGGCGGCGAATTCCTTGGTCCCACCGCTCATCTCCTCGAGTCTCGTGGGGTGTGTCTGGAGACATCAGCTCTGTACACACCTCAACAAAGCGGTGTCTCTGAGCATTGGAACCGGACGCTTGCTCATGGTGTCCGCACGCTTCTGTTTGAGTCTGGTCTGCCGCCCCTCTTTGCCTTCGAAGCTATGTGCTACATGATGTTGGTATGGAAACCTGTTCCCCACGGCCCTCTTCCCCGCACTATCACCCCGTTTGAGCGTTGGCATGGTCATCGGGCCGACCTTCGTTTGGCTCGGGTCTGGGGTAGTATCGCTTCTGTATGGCTGCCTGAGGATCTTCGTGATGGGAAACCGTCCCCTCGCGGTCGTCTGTGCCCTTTTCTCGGGGTGTCCGGGCAGTCCAAAGCGTGGCATTTTTGGGACCCTGTCCGCCAACGTGTCATCGAGTCTCGCGACGCTTTGGCTTTTGAGTCCGTCTTCCTTCGGAATCTCGGTTGCCTGTCCCCGGACTCCTCCCTCCTGCCCTTCTCTCGGCTGAGGGGGGATGTTGGTCCTGCCGCTCTGACAGTTCCTGTTGCCGAACCGCAACTCTCACCCTCGTTGCAGTCCTCGTTGTCCGGGCCTTTCCCTACCTTCTCTGCGTCCTCTTCGCCCGACATATCATCTTCGTCCAGTTCCTCCGATGTACCGTCCTCTCCGGTCGTCGACTCTCCCCAGTCTGCCTCGTCTCCCGCTGTGTCGTCCAGCCCGGTCACACCCCTAGTTTCCACTTTACCTGCGGCCTCTCTTGTTCGGGTGTCTAACCCGCCTCCGCATGCTACCATTGGTACTGCTCCTGTCTCATCCTTCGTCGGGGGGGGGGACGTCTCCGTGCGCTCCCAAACCGTTCTAGCACTTCCACTACCTCAGCACGCCCTCCTCAGTGTGAGACAACACACTCTCCTGTTCTCCCTACTGGCATGGATGCGCTCGGCTTGGCTATTGGGGTCGTCCACCCTAGTTCCGCCCTTGGCTACGCGCTTCCTGTTACTTGCTTGGAGCACGAGCGAGCCTTGGAAGCTGCTGCCTTGAGTAGCGTGGCCGAGTGTCATGCCACGTCGGCCACCACTGTCTTGCCCCCTGAGCCGACCACGGTGCGTCAAGCACGTGCAGCGTCCGACGCACAGCAGTGGGAGGCTGTAATACATGATGAGCTCAACGCCCTTGATGATCATGCGATGTATGAGCTTGTCGATCTGCCACCTGGGCGCAAAGCCATCGATGCTCGTTGGGTCTTTCGGCGCAAGTACAAGCGCAATGGTGCACTCGAAAAATACAAGGTGCGCCACACAGCTAAGGGGTTTTCCCAGGTCCCAGGCGTCGACTTTGACGAGACATTTGCACCAATCGGGCGATACACCACAGCTAGAGCACTGTTGAGTCTTGTGGCTCACCACGACTTGGAGCTGGAGCAGATGGATGTGAACAATACGTTCATCCATGGACAGTTGGATGAGGAGATTTACATGGTCCAGCCACCTGGCTACTTCGATGACACTGACCGAGTCTAGCAACTGCAGAAGGCCCTCTATGGCCTGAAGTAGTTGCCTCGGTACTGGAACCAAGAAATCACCTCCACTCTTGAACGGGGAGGCTATCGACGCAGTACAGTGGATCCTTCTCTCTTTGTCACCCCACCCTCTGTCCCCTTCGTGGCCATTCTCGTCTACGTGGATGATCTGTTGATAGCATCGCCCAGCCAAGCTGCTGTCACGTCTGTGAAGACTCTTTTGCAGTCAACATACAAGATGAAAGATTTAGGGCCAGCCCACGTCTTCTTGGGCATGGAGCTTGAACGCGACCGTTCTCATCGCACGCTTCATGTCCACCAGGCTGCGTACGTTCGTAGCATGGAGGAGCGCTTTGCCTCCCTACTTGAGTCCACTCCCACAGCGTCGACACCCATGACCCTAGTTGGGCAAAGGGTGCTGAAGACACTGGATGTGTCTAAGCTGGGGGAGACAGTCAACGTGACAGATTACCTTCGCGTCATTGGGTCACTGATGTACCTAGCTACGACCACCAGGGAAGATGTCGCCTTCTCCGTGAACTTCCTTGCTCAGTTTTCACAGACTCCTCGAGCACGACACATGGAGGCTGCACTGTGTATTGTCAGGTATGCTCTTTCCACTGCTCACACCAGTCTGTTCTATCGAGCACAGCCATCAGTTGTCGTGGATGGATACACAGACAGCGACTGGGCAAACGACACTGACGCTCGCAGTCGTACGGGTTACATCTTCCTCGTTGGAGGGACCGCCGTGTCATGGAAGAGTGGTAAGCAGGGTTGTGTGGCACGCAACTCCAGTGAGGCTGAGTATGTTGGACTGGGTGCAGGTACCTGCGAGAGTGTATGGTTGTGTCGTTTGCTTCAGCAACTTCACGTCCCCATCCGCTGCATCACGTTGCGCTATGACAACCAGAGCACTAAGGCCATTGTCGAGCACGATGGCATGCATCACACATGCACGAAACACATCAATGTTGAGCATAATTTTGTACATGAGCGCATTGCTACAGGTGATGTCCAGATTGTCTAGGTCCACACACGACAGCAGAGAGCTGATTTCCTCACGAAGGCACTCAACAGCAAAGTTTTCAAAGCAGCTGTACACGCTGTTGGGTTGTTGTGTCCACGTGGTGATCCTGGGTGAATGGTAGCCCCCTTGTGTTTGTACAGTCGTATGTTATGCCCTGTGACACTCGTGTTTGTCTGTCAGTTTGTGTTGTGTGCGTCGGCTGTGGGTCATGGGGGAGTGTTGGTTTATGTGCCACAGACACGTTGTGACCTATGGCCTCGCTGCACACCCACTACACTGACGCAGGTGACTGATGCTGGAGGGACATCGGTGCTGATGCCGTTGCTCAAGTGGTGGCGTGACGGCTTCACGACAGTAAGTTCCTTGGCTCTGTCAGTAGGGACTTGCACAAGCACCTTGAGGGTGCATACAATTTAGTTGTGTGTGGTGGACTTGTGTGGTGCCCACCGGGCGCTCCCTCAAACAAGACTAGATAGGGGCTGGGATAAACTAGTGGGCAAGTGGTGACTGTTCAACAACCACGAGGGCAGCGAGCTTGAGCGAGCTCGCCGTTTGCTCACTCGTTGCCTCTCGCCCTCTCCCACTCACGTAACACCCCCGTCTCGTGTGACTCGAGTATGATTGTGCGTTTCTTCGCTCAACACTTTACACGCTAGCTTTCATGACTCTCTCGCCCAAAGCTCATTGCATTCTACTCGACTTCCCTCACTCCA
The DNA here is from genome assembly GCA_023375785.1 of Penium margaritaceum. Lineage (NCBI taxonomy): Eukaryota > Viridiplantae > Streptophyta > Zygnematophyceae > Desmidiales > Peniaceae > Penium > Penium margaritaceum. Next base: position 34,753 of record SZWC01012288.1, on the reverse strand, counting down.
CCTCTTGCTAGGTGCCTCTCTGTTGTGATTTTGTGACGTTCTTGTACAGTCTACTGTGACCACTCGGCCGTGTCCATACTCGTACAGATCCCTGAGGCGGGCCCTGGTGACACCGGTGCAACGATTGGCGGCAGAATACCAGCTTGGAGCTGGCCAACTACCATTCCAGAGCCCCGGACACTGCCGGGACTTCCTGCTGTTTTTCTACAGCTTGCAGGAGCTTTTCGGCGGACTGGCCATGAGCCCAATTTGCATGTTTTTCCATTGCGTGTCCACCGTCTGATGATGGATGCATGCATGTGACCAGTCGTAGTGTCCGTCTTGTGATCCTGCATGTCTAGGTTCAGACGGTGTAGCATTCTGACATGTGTACACAGAGTTATGGCCAAAACAATAGTTTTGGACCGGTTTTAGGACAGCTCTTAGACCGCCGCGTGCAACACCCGCTGTGCGCCGCGGCAGGTATTCATGCCATGGACCTGTCATTTGTCATTTCTCTCTGCAAATGCTATTGAAGCATTCAGACAATTTGCCTTGTGTCCCCTAGCCAAACTCTTGCCGTTGCGTGCACGACTTGTGACTGTCGTCATCGTCTGATCAGGCACGGACGCCTGGTCAACGGGAGTATTGCTAGGAAGCTTCCTTGCATCTTGTCATGGTATCAGAGTAGTGAGACAGGTCTCACTGAGCTGCGCAGCAGAGACGCAGCAGAGCAGTAGCAATGAGACTCACCGTTGTAGCAGATCCACTGGGGCCTATCGAAGACAGCCGGTCGCCGTCAACGCAGCCCACACCCATCACGTGAGACCGTAGCAGAGGCGTTGCCATTGTGCCAGCAGCAACATAACAGTAGGCAGAAGCAGCAGCAGCAGCAGCAGCAGCAACAGCGTCGTAGCAGCAGCTACAACAACGCGTGTCGGCTGTAGCGAGTGCAGCCGCCGTCCGTAGCCGCAGCGGCGGTCGCGACAATAGTAGCGCAACGGCAGCAGCAGAGTAGCAACAGCGGCGGCAATAGCAGAGTAGCAGCAGCAGCAGTAGCCACCGCGGCAGCAGCAGAGCAGCAACAGCTATAGCAATAGCAGCGCAGCAGCGTCAGCAACAGCAGCGCGCGACGACGGCAATAAGCAGCAGCCGTAGCCTGTAGCAGCAGCGGCATTGCGCAGCTGCTACTGCCACTGCTCCGCACGCAGCCACGTAGATGCTGCTGCAGCTGACAGCACAGCTGCAACAGTAGCTTAGCGAAAGCTACTGCACAGCTTTTGCGCAGCCAACGCGGAGCGGCTGCACGCTCGCGCGGAACTGCGAGAGAGAAAAAAGAAAGAAAAGGAAAGAGGGAGTCGAGCTGACGTCTGCAATTTTTCTTGCTGATGTCATCAGGTCGTGCTGACGTCAGCAACCACTTGCTCACGTCAGCACCACACTTAGCCAAATTTTGGCCGGACAGTCAAAAGTTTCCAACGTCTCTACTCCTCGAGAAATGCTGACGCTTTCAAAATCCAACAAACGTGACCTGTCGACCCATACTGAGAGGCGACATGAACTCATCTCACAACGAGGGGGAGGGGGCAGGTGATCCCTCCTCCTCTTCTTCTGGGGTCCTGAGCCCACGCTTGCAGGCCATTGAGGACTTGCAGAGCGAGCAGGATGAGATGCGTTGCCTACAGTGGGAGCAGACTGATGCCATCCGCACGCTGACTGAGCTTCTACGTACCCAGTCCACGGTCCCACGGCAGTTTTCGGAGGGAGTTGTCGGCGTCGCGGTCTCTACACAGCAGTCGGCTCAGGCACCCGTGACAGGAGGTAGACCTGACCCAACACCTCCTGACCTCCTGGATGATGATCCATTCATGCCAGGCATCACAGGCGACTCCCCGGATCATGAGATTCGAGGTCTTTAGGATCGCCTCCGTCAGTTGCAGACGGGCACCAAATCTCCTTGGTTTCCTCCGATATGATTGTCACCCGACTATCCCAGTGACTATCCCCTTCCAGGAGTCTTCCCCATCCCTCGTCCTCCTCAGCCTGCGGTTGGTCTCCCCACGGAGCGGCAACCTAAGGACTTTGAGACACCACCTCCACGGTACAACAGTGAGGACGGCTTCGACTGCTGGGAGATCCTCTTTCAGGTTTGGGCTACTTCAGAGGGAGTGTGGCCCTACTACCACAGCCCGTATTAGCCTACAGACCCAGCATAGGTGCTGACAGCAGCCAGGGCGATGCGCGTACTCCTCTTTGCCATGCCACATAAGACCGTTGTCGATTTCCGCCCCTTCCTTGGCGAGGCCGGCATAGGCACCGGCGCCGATCCACGCGGAGGTTGGGATCTGGCCTTATCCCTGCTGGCCGCAGAGACACACGCCACTCATGCAGCACACATTTGTGCCTTCCACTCTCTCCGTCAGGGGCCTGCAGAGCCTGCATCTGATTACTGGCGATGCGCTATACGCATCTACACGCCCCTTGGGACCTCAGGAGGCACACAACTGTGGGCGCTCCATACGATGATGCTCAAAGTTTGCCTTGAGTACACTGACATCTTCACACGGTACAGCGACGCTGTCCTCGAGCCCTTTTCAGCCACTCTGTAGCTTCTCCCCTGGGCGCATCAGTTCTTCATCCAGGTGACTTCAGCCCACGAGGCAGTTGTGGCCCATCAGGAGACTTCTCTTGCTGCCGCAGTCGTCGCATCACCACCATCTTCCCTCCTGCAGTCTCCTTCTTCATCCTCCATCACGTCCTCATCTTCCTCCTCCTCTTTGGCCCCGCTCACACCCACTCAGACACAGGGTGTTGCAGCAGCAGCTCAGGGGAAGGAGAAGAAGGGGAAGCATGGATCAGGTCAGCAGCAGTCACAGCAGCAGTCGTCATCCAGTGATATCAGTGGACATTGTGTTCACTGCTACAACTGTGGAGGCGCCCATCGCTACACCGAGTGCCAGCAGCCGCTCGACTGGGCGCGGATTACTCGTGGGCTCTAGGCTGCACACGCCCTCCGTTCCACGTCCAGCACGTCATCCTCGCCATCCTCCGGACGCGTGGCGGCCACGACTGCAGCTCTTCCCGCTTCCTCGTCGGCGAGTAGTAGTGATCCGGACCCACGCGACCGCACCATCGCTGAGCTCCGACACCTTCTGGCGCTCCGCTTTTAGGGAGGTGCGAGTGTGTTGTCATCGTCGGGTGGTCCACAGACTGTCAGTCCGTCCGTTCTTGTGGGTCGTGACGACGCGTGTGGGGGGGCACAGTCAGCATGTGATGCTGATGGGCCTGACTGCACCGATTGAGTTCATGAGTCTCATCTTTGTGCCCTGCGTCGTTCCTCCCCACTGACGGCTCAGCGTCCCTCTGATGCCGAGTGTTCCATTGCCCGTTGTACAGTGACGTCCACCAGTCGTGACTCCGGTGGCACTTGGATCATTGATTATGGTGCCACTCATCACATGACATGTCGTCGTAGTGATTTTGTTGTTCTCGGTTCTGTCACGTCTGTCCGTTCCGTCAGTCCTTGCCAGTCCATGGTGTTGGGGTTGTATGTTTTGACAGTCCGTCTGGCCCCTTGTACCTTTCCGACGTGTTGTTTGTGCCTGACCTTGAGCTCAGCCTACTTTCTGTGCGTGCCTACACACTGATGGGTCTCTCTGTGGAGCATACCGCAGACTCAACGACTGTGACTGCTACTGACACTCACAGTGTTGTCCTTCGTGCCTCAGTCGTAGATGATCTGTATCACGTCTCTCGGACCACCTCCCCTTGCTCTCCTTCCTCCTCCGGTTGGGTCTTTGTCTTTGGTGTTCTGTCTCCGGAAAACCAACTGTTGGTTCATCGCCGTCTGTGTCATGTGGGCTCCGATACTGTGTTGAAGCTCATTCGGACATAACCAGCTCTCGGTCTTGACGCAGCTTCTTTCGAGAAGCCACCCAAGACCGACTGTCTCTTTTGCGCTCAGGGGAAGATGCACCGATGCACCTACCCTAACTCTCGTTCCCGAGCGCTTCGGCCTCTCGAGCTAGCTCACTCAGACCTTCTCGGTCCTCTTCCGGTCGAGTCCCTATCTGATCGGGGCCGGTATGTTCTGACTCTGACTGACGACTTTACCCGAATGCGGTGGGTCTAGGGCCTGCGTCAGAAGAGCGACGCCGCCCTTGCTGTTCGACTCTGGCTAGTGATGACTGAGCGTCAGTCACGTCACACACTACATACTTTCCGCTCGGATCGTGGCGGTGAGTTCCTTGGCAAGATAGACGGGTTCTTTGCTGAGCACGGGATTTTTCACCAGGTCTCCGCTCCTGCTACCCCTCAGCAGAATGGTGTTTTCGAGCGTTGGAACCGCACCATGGAGGATGCGGTCCGCGCTATGCGGTCTGAGTGCGGTCTCCTTGAGTCCTTTGTCTTTGAGGGTTTCGCCTACATGACTTGGGTCGGGAACCGCCTCCCGCACGGTCCGCTTCCGGACCACATTACACCGTATGAGCTCTGGTTTGGAAACCGTGTTGACCTTCGTCTCTCTCACGTCTGGGGATCCCTGGCCTCCGTGTGGTACACCGTGGACCAGCAGGGGTCCATGGTCTCACCTCGGGGCCGCTTGTGTGCCTTCGTAGGCATTTCCCCGCGGTCAAAGGCCTGGCGCTTCTGGGATCCTACTCGTCGTCGCGTCATTGAGTCACGCGACGCGCTCCTTTTCGAGTCTCTCACCTACCGTGACCTGACTTCGATCACGACACTCTCCGCCACACATGTTCCTACTTGTGAGGGTTCTCGGCGGATGGGGGAGACTTCTACGCCAGCAAGCACCTCTCACCAGGCTGATGTGTCCATTCAAGCCCCCTTCACCTCTCGGTCTTCGGCCCTTGATGACCCTGTGATCATCGCCGTCGGTCCAGAGACCTCACCCGTACAGCCTGTTTCACGCCCCACAGGTGCCCTTGCCACTGTTCCCGCGCCTGCTTTTGCGCCTGTACCTACGTCTGTTGGCACTCCTTTTTCTGTGTCTGGTCCAGCCTTTCCTTCTCCCGCATCTGCTCTTGCTGGCACTCCTGCCTCTGTGTCAGGTCCAGTCTTGCCTGCTCCTGCTGTCACACCCAACCCCGTGTCCCCCACACATGCATCTCCTCGCACGGCATCACCTGCCTTGCCTCAGTCCCCACAAGCTGTGGTCATGCCTGTCCCTGAGCCTGAGGTGTGCCCCTCGAGCTCTGGTTACTCCCGTGAGCCCGGTGGCCGTTTTCGACCACTGGATTCCGGAGCTCTGCGACCGTCGGGCCCCACACCCACGCGCCCCTCTTGCAGCATCGCGAGTGGTGACACCGGCACAAAGGCCCTAGGCCTGAGTGTCCGCACTGAGCTCACAGAGGTACATCCAGCGTGCCTCGTAGGGCATGATCTCGTCACTCGCGAGTTCCATATCGCTTGTGATGTAGCAGATGATCTTGTGGTCGTCAGTCTTAGCACCGAGGCGTGTGCCCTTGCCACGCAGAGCTCTCTCGCTATGGCGCCTGACCCGGGCACCCTAAAGGAAGCGCTCTCATCATAGGATGCTGACGCTTGGCGCACTGCCTGCGAGGATGAGCTTCGCGCTATCCGAGAGCATAGAGTCTACGAGCTTGTTGACCTTCTGCCTGGGAGGAAGGCTATTCAGGTCAAGTGAGTCTTTCGTAAGAAAGTGAAGCCAGATGGCTCACTGGAACGCTACAAGGCTCGCTTGGTCGTCAAGGGGTACTCTCATATTGAGGGCGTTGATTACACTGACACTTTTTCCCCTGTCGGCCGCATGACCTCAGCTCAAGCTCTATTCGGCAATGTTGACCTGGCCACCCCGAGCCCCGGAACATCGATGTCCACCCCATCACATCGATGTGACCCCCCCCCCACATCGGCCACCCCGGAACAACGGGATCAACTAGGCTACTGGGGTGGAAATGTTTGGTTTTCTGCTTTGTACTTAGTGCAGTATTCATACTAAATGCCTTCTTTTTTGCCGAGGCAGTCTCAGATCGTCTCCGTGGTTCTTCGAATTCGAGCAGTCTCGCGTGGTCAGTCGCGCTGACTCACGCTGGCAGCACTTGACGTGTCACTAAGTGATGGGGCTCTGCCAGGTGGCAAACTGCCCTCCAATCCTGAATGAGTTTGAGTTATCGGAGTTTAGGGTGCAAAGTTTGGCATTCGGAGCTAATAGATTTGGGCTCGATGATTGACACAAGGTCTGAAGTTCAAACATCAAATGTCCAAAGTTTGATATTGAAAACAGCTTGTTTTTGCGATCAAGTTTCGGCAATCTTAATAAGATCTAGCACTTCAATGTCGGAAGTTTGAAGTTCGATGTTCTGAGTCGGACTTTGAATTTTGAACTTTGAAGCTTGATCTTTTAGAGGTTGAAGTCCGACTTTCGAGTCTCATGGTTTGTTTGTAAAACGTTACCATATATAGTTCGAACTGTAAATGTATTGCGATGGGCATGCAAACCGTCATCAAATGCAACTCTTCAAACTTGACATGCTAAATGAATCAAATTGGGGGGAGTGCGGGTGTCTGGCCGTCCCAGCTCTTTGGAAGGCAACCTCACTGACCCGCTGTGTCAGAATTGGTTGGTCGTTGGCAAGGAGCCGCCAACCAAACGATCTAAGAGAGGAAAGGGGGCGGGGGGGGGAGTTGGGGGGGGGGATTGGTTTGGCGCTTGCTGTGCACGGACGTCGGNNNNCTTGACATGCTAAATGAATCAAATTGGGGGGAGTGCGGGTGTCTGGCCGTCCCAGCTCTTTGGAAGGCAACCTCACTGACCCGCTGTGTCAGAATTGGTTGGTCGTTGGCAAGGAGCCGCCAACCAAACGATCTAAGAGAGGAAAGGGGGCGGGGGGGGGAGTTGGGGGGGGGGATTGGTTTGGCGCTTGCTGTGCACGGACGTCGGACGCGAATTTGAACCACATCGATGCCCCATCGATGTGGATCGCGGTTCCGCGGCCGCGGTAATAGGGTCACCCCGGAACCCCGGGTCAACTATGCTGTTCGGTGTAGTGGCTCAGTATGATTGGGAACTGCACCAGATGGACGTGAACAATGCGTTCCTCCATGGCTCTCTGGAGGAGGAGATTTACGTGGCTCAGCCACCAGGCTTTGAGGACGGTGACAAGGTCTTGCGCTTGCGCAAGTCCTTGTATGGCCTCAAGCAGTCTCCGTGGTGTTTGAACCGGGAGATCACCGGCACTTTGACTTGTGCGGGATATGTACAGAGCGAGGTAGATCCCTCTCTCTTCATCCTACCGACACCCGAGCGGTTCACCGCCATCCTGGTCTATGTCGTCGACCTTCTGATTGTTTCTCCGTCCCTCGAGGCCGTGAAGGAGACCAAGGCAATCCTTCAGATTTCCTACTGGATGAAGGACCTCGGTCCTGCATCGGTGTTTCTTGGTATGGAGATCGTGCGAGATCGCAGACGTCGGTAACTGTTCTTACATCAGGCCCGATACGCACGAGTCGTGGGGGAGCGTTTCAGCGACCTCCTTGGTGCACTGCCCACCACTTCCACACCTCTTACACCTGATGGGCAGGATGCCCTGAAGGTGGATGATCCCACACAGCTGGGGGACACAGTGGACGTGACCTTGTACCTCCGTCTCATCAGATCTCTGATGTACCTGGCCACTACCACACGTCCTGTCATCGCTTTTGCTCTCAACCTCCTCGCTCAGTTCTCGCAGGCTCCACGTGCAAGAGCTCTTCACGTGGCTGTGCGAGTGGTGCGGTACGTGGTCTCCACGCCGTACCTCGGACTCTGCTTTTGTCGGCAGTGTTTGATGGTCCTTGATGGCTACACTGACAGCGATTGGGCCTAGAGCCCAGATGGATGCAGCCGTACTGGCTACGTGTTCCTGCTCGGCGGTACCGCTCTGTCTTGGCATAGCTCGTCGGAGGCAGAGTACGTTGCTTTGGGCGCAGGGGCTGCTGAGGCGGTATGGCTGTAGCGCCTGTTTCTTGAGCTTGGCCAGTCAGTACCCGCCATTGTGCTTCGTTGCGACAACCAGAGTGCTCTCACCATTGCGAAGAACTCCGGTGTCTTTCATGCTTGTACGAAGCACATTGCGGTTGAGCATCACTTTGTGCGTGATCTGGTGGAGCAACACGTGATCTCCATCCTTTGGGTTGGCACCGACATGCAGTGTGCTGATTTCTTGACGAAGGCACTAGCTCGTGGAAAGTTCCTCGTGGCCATTCGTTCTGTTGGGCTTCGCCCCATGCCTGAGAGTGGTTGAGTGTGGGATGTGTGGAGTCGAAAACCTAGGCAGCAAGTTGGGGCAGTAGCGTTGTTGATGCAACGTGCGAGCTTCCACGTTGGTTGCTTAAGTCAGCTGCCCCCTCAGTCTACTGCTATACAGTCTAAGTCTGGAAGCTCTGGGTTTGTTACTTAGAAACGTGCGCGCTAGTGTTAGCGCTAGAAAGCAGCTGAAAACTGAAAGTGACTGATTAGGAATGAAGAATAAGCAACAATGGGAGACCCCTCCAAGTTCTAGCTCCCCCCCACTAGTGTAGAACTTGTTACTCAGCTAACCAGCCAATCAGAAAATAG
>SZWC01012288.1:1765-12798 GCA_023375785.1 Penium margaritaceum | reverse complement strand
ACTGAGCTCAAGATCAGGCACAAACAGCACGTCAGAGAGATACAGGGGGCCAGACGGACCATCAAAGCATACAACCCCAACACCGTGAACCGGTAAGGACTGACCAGAACCTGTACGAACAGAACGGACAGTCATGACAGGACCAAGTACCACAAAGTCACTACGACGACACGTCATGTGGTGGGTGGCACCGGAGTCGATGATCCAAGTGCCACTGGAGTCACGACTGGTGGACGTCACTGTACAACGAGCAATAGAACACTCGGCATCAGAGGGACGCTGAGCCGTCAGTGGGACGGAACGACGTACATCACGAAGGTGAGACTCATGAATCCAGTCAGTGCAGTCAGGCCCATCATCATCACATGCGGACTGTGCTCCCCCACACGTGTCATCACGAGTCACGAGGACGGACGAACAAGCAGTCTATGACCCACTCGACAATGACAACACACTCGCACCTCCCTGAAAGCGAAACGCTAGAAGATGACGAAGCTCGGCTATGGTGCGGTCACGTGGGTCCGGATCACTCCGGCTCGCCGGTGAGGATGCGGGGACAACTGCAGTCGTAATCGCCGCGCGTCCAGAGGAGTATGCGGTCGACGTGCCGGACGCGGTGCGAGTAGCATGGGCAGCCTGAAGTCCGCGAGTCATGCGCTCCCAGTCGAGCGGCTGCTGGCACTCGGTATAGCGATGGGCACCTCCACAGTTGTAGCAGTGCACGGAACGGCCACTGCTACCACTGGATGACGACTGCTGCTGACCCGATCCGTGCTTCCTATTCTTCTTCTTCCCCTGGGCAGCTGCTGCAACGCCCTGCGTCTGCATGGGTGTAGACGGGGTTGAAGAGGAGGAGGAAGATGAGGTCGTGATGGAGGAAGGTGAGGGTGACTGCAGGAGGGAAGATGGTGGTGAGGCGAGGACTGCTGCAGCGAGGGAAGTCTCCTGATGTGCTACTGCTGCCTCGCGGGCCGACGTCACCTGGAGGAAAAGCTGATGGGCCCACGGGAGCAGCTGCAGGGTGGCTGAGAAAGGCTCGAGAGCAGCGTCGTTGTACCGTGTGAATATGTCGGTGTACTCCAGGCGAACTCCGAGCATGATCGTCCGAAGCGCCCACAGCTGTGTGCCCCCTGAGGTCCCCAGGCGCGTGTAGATACGCATGGCGCATCGCCAGTAATCCGCTGCACGCTCCGCTGGTCCCTGACGGAGAGAATGGAAAACGCGAATGTGTGACGCACGCGTGGCGTGCGTCTCTGCAGCCAGTAGGGACAACGCCAGATCCCAGCCTCCACGAGGATCAGCTCCGGTGCCTGTGCCAGCCTCACCGAGGAAGGGGCGGAAGTCAACGACAGTCTCGCATGGCATGGCGTAGAGAAACCCTCGCATGGCCCTGGCTGCTGTCAGCACCAATGCTGGATCTATAGACTGGTATGGGCTATGGTAGTAAGGCCAAACTCCCTCAGAAGTGGCCCACACCTGGAACTGGATCTCCCTGCAGTCAAATCCATCCTCGCTGATGTACCGTGGAGGTGGTGCCTCAAAGTCCTTTGGCTGCCGCTCCGTGGGGAGAGCAGCCGCAGGCTGAGGAGGGCGAGTGACGGGAAAAACTCCTGGAAGGGGGTGATCACTGGGGAAGTCAGGTGACGATCGTATCGGGGACACGGGTGGAGGTCGGATACCCGTCTGCAGCTGACGGAGGCGCTCCTGTAGAAGACAAATCTCCCGCTCCTGGGAGTCATCCTCAAAGCCTGGCATGAATGGCTCGTCATCAAGGAGGTCCGTAGGTGGTGGGGAGACCACATCAGGAGGTGAAGCAGGCGGGGCACCTGTCACGGGCACCTGAGCCGAGTGCTGGGTGGAGGCCGCAACGCCGGCAGCTCCCTCAGAAATCCGAGGAGGAGCCGTGGACTGAGCGCGCAGGAGCTCATTCAGTGTGCGGATAGCGTCAGTCTGCTCTCGCTGCAGACGACGCATCTCCTCCTGCTGGCTGCGCAGGTCCTCAATGGCCTGCGAGCGAGGGCTCAATACCCCTGAAGAAGAGGAGGGATCACCTGGTCCCTTGTTCTTGTCGTCGGGCGAACTCATGTCGCCGCTCACTATAGGACGACAGGTCACGTTTGCCGGATTTCAAAACCGTCTGCGTTTCTCTGGGATTTTAAACGCTGGCAACTTTTGACGTTTCGGTTGAAAATTTGGCTAAGTGTAATGCTGACGTCAGCAAGTGGTTGCTGACGTCAGCACGACCTGATGACGTCAGCAACCAACAATACTGACATCAGCTCGTCCCCTCCCTTTTTTTTTTTCTTTGTCACGGTTCTGCTGCTGCGCGGTGGCGCGCGGCAGCTCCGCGGAAGCTGCGCAGCAGCTTCCGCCCAGCTGCTGCTGCAGCTGTGCTGTCAGCTACAGCTGTTGGTTTTTTTGCATCTCTCATTGTGCTCTGTTGTGTCCTCCCGGCTTGTGTACATCGGCGTGCAGATGACTGACGGTGAGACTCGACGCTGATGGAGTGTCGTCCGGTGGAGCCGACGCACGCTGAGGTCTTCTCGCAGTTCGTTGGAGCCTCCTCTCTCCGGCTACGCGCTCAGCTCCATCGGCAGGCCTCCTCGGCGGTCGTGCTGCCGGCGGTCATTGACACCGCAGTTGCTGCTTGCATACGACCAGCGCGTTCCATCGCGTCTGCATCGTCATGCACTACCTAGGGTCCCAGTTGCATGTTGCATGACCCTGTTTTGCAGCATAAACCATTGTGGGCACTATCTGAGTTTAGGCTGCCATAACTCCTCGCTACTATTTTTCTAGCAGATTCTGACCGCACGGCTGCGTTTGCAGCGTTAGTATTATGGTATGGTCCAGTTTTCAGGCAAAACGGACGACGCCCGGGTTTTGCGCTGTCGGCTGCATAGCAGGCCTCACCGAGAAAACCTACCAGCCTGAACTGAGCTATTTTCTGATTGGCTGATGAACTGAGAAACAAGCTCTACAGAGCTGGGGGGGCCTAGAACTTGGAGGGGTCTCCCATTGTTGTTTATTCTTCATTCCTAATCAGTCATTATCAGTTTTCAGCTGCTTTCTGGCGCTAACTCTGGCGCGCGCGTTTCTGAGTAACAAAACCCAGAGCTTCCAGACTTAGACTCTAGAGCAACAGACTGAGGGGGCAGCTGACTTAAGCAATGAGCGTGGAAGCCCGCACGCTGCATAAACAACACTGCTGCCCCAACCTGCTGCATAGTTTCCTTTTTTTGGTATCGAAGCCAGAGTGTAGCAGCAGCAGCAGAAGACTCGCGAACAGGTGCCAGACAACGCCGGCGGACCTCCCATACGCGCCAGTGCAGGGGAAATGCTGCCGGATTTTTTCCGACAACATTGACCCTCCTGGTGGTGGCGTCAGAATTTTTCCCACGGCCACTGGGCCAGGGGAAATGCTGCCGAAATTTTTTCGGCAGCACTGACCCCCACGCGTGACACGAGGAGGTGAGCGGCAGGCTGCGTCTGACGTCTGTGGGCGACGACGCACGCGGCAACGTCACCTAGGTGCAGTGACTGGCACCACCAACAGCAGCAGGCAGAAGCAGCAGCTCGCAGCAGCCCGCAGCAGCAGCAGCTCGCAGCANTGCTGCCCGCTGCTCGCAGCGAGCGAGCAGCGAGCAGCAGCTCGCTGCTGCCAGCGAGCAGCAGCTCGCTGCTGCTGGGCGAGCAGCAGCCCGCTGCTCGCAGCAGGCAGCGGGCTGTTGCCCGCTGTTGACAAGAGGAAAAAAAAAACAAAAAAGAGAAAAAAAAACCCCCATCCCGCAGCTCGCTGCAGCAGCCTGCAGCTGCAGCGAGCAGCTGCTGCAGCACATAGCAGCTGCAGAAGCACTCAGCTGCAGCAGCGAGCTGCAGCAGCTCGCAGCACGAGCAGCAAGAGCTGCAGCACCCGTAGCAGCAGCAATAGCATCAGCAGCAGCAGTAGCAGCAGCAGCAGCAGCAGCAACAGTAGCAGCAGCAGCAAACAGCTGCAGCAGCAGTAGAAGCAGCAGCAGTAGCAGCAGCAGCAGCAGCAGCAGCAACAGCAGCAGCGGCAGTAGCAGCAGCAGCAGCAAACAGTTGCAGCAGCAGCAGCAGCAGCAGCAACAGCAGCAACAGCAGCAGCATCTGCAGCAGCATCAGCACCAACAGCAGCAGCGGCGGCCCCAACATTTGCCGCTGCTGACGTCAGCATCCCTCTACTGACATCACTGCTGATGTCATCAATAGAGAATGGAAAAAAAAAGGGGCCGGGGGAGAAAACAGTGGCACTGCACACACGCAGTTCCCTCTGTTGACGTCAGCCATCCTCGGCTGACATCACTGCTGACATCAGTAGCACACAAAACACAGAAAAAAAAAACACAAGGGGACAAGAGGCACCTTTAACCACCATGACCAACAGCCCCTCTGACGCGGGGTCCTCCTCCGTTGGGGGAGGGACCCCTAGCCCCCCTTTTGTGCAGCAGCTGCAGCAGCTGCAGCAACAGCAGCAGCAGCAGTAGTAGCAGCAGCAGCAGCAGCAGCCGCAGCAGCAGCAGCAGCAGCAGCTGCAGCAGCAGAAGCAGTAGCAGCAGCAGCAGCAGCAGTAGTTGCCCTCTGGCATCAGCAGTGGCATCCCTGAGCCACTCGCCGCTCTTCAGCTGCAGCTCGCCACCTTGATGCAGAGGCAGCAGCAGCAGCAGCAGCAACAGCAGCAGCAGCAGCAACAACAGCAGCAGCAGCAGCAGCAACAGCAGTTGCCCTCTGGCATCAGTAGTGGCATCCCTGACCCACTCGTCGCTCTTCAGCTGCAGCTCACCGCCTTGATGCAGAGGCAGCAGCAGCATCAGCAGCAGCAGCAGCAGCAGCTGCAGCAGTAGAGGTCCTCTGGCATCGGCAACGGCGTCCTTGACCCCCTCGCCGCTCTTCAGCTACAGCTCACCGCCTTGACGCAACAGCTTGCGTCGCTGCAGCCATCAGCTTCCCACACTGCTACCGGTGCGCTTCCATCCTTCATCCCTCCAGGGCACGCCAGCCCAGCTGTGTCCGCTGCCACGTACTACCTAGCGCAGCAGCAGACTCAGCGCCAGCGGCAGACGGTGACATCCGTCCTTGGCCCCACTCTGGGCGCCGGCCGCAGGCAGAAGGACTTTGAGACACCGCCGCCGCCGCTTAAGGCTGGCGAGCAGTTCCGGAGCTGGGAGCTCAGCTTCCGGATCTGGGCGCAAGGGGAGGGCCTATGGGTGTACTACACCCATCCATATGACTCCACCCAGGCCGACCAGCTGTATGACGCTGGTCGCGCCGTCCGTGCCATCGTCCCAGTCGCCCCTCCGGCTTCTCGCCTGGCACTCGAGCCTTTCCTCGGCGACTTCACCACTGGCGCCACACCGGACCCTGCATCCGCATGGCACATCCTCACTCGGCCTCATCGCCTGTCCAGCGACGCTGAGATCAGCGGTCTGCTCCGAGAGTTCAACTCCCTGCGCATGGGGGAGACCGAGACGGTCACTCCCTACTGGCAGCGGGCGGAGGACATCCTGCGTCGTCTCGGCACAGCTGCTCCACCCCCTCTGTCCGCGCTCCTCACCATCAAGCGCGGCGCCACCAGCGCGTACGCGGACGTCTTTGTCCACTACCACCAGGACGTCCTCTCCACCATGGCGACCCAGGGCACCCTCATGCCCTGGGCATACGAGCTCTTCCTCCGCATTGAGGAAGCTCGCCAGGAGTCCGAACTCCATCGCACGGAGGCTCTCGCCTCCGTGGCCATCGCCTCCCCCGCCACAGCTACATCCGCCAGCTCCGCCGCCAGCTCCTCCGCCAGCGCTTCGCCGACGGGGAAGAAGAAGCGTCGGAGCAAGAAGGGCAAGGGTCAGCAGCAGCAACAGCAGCCGTCGACCGGGTCTGGCAGTGCTGGCTCTGCCTGCCACAACTGTGGCCGGCCTGGGCACGGGTGGTACACGTGCCCGCTGCCGACGGACGAGGCGCGTGTCATCGCCACCATGCGTCGCCAGCGGGAGCGCCGTCTCGCCTCTGCCTCCGTCACTGTCGCCAGCTCTGACGCCTCGACCTCGTCCAGCGGCTCCACCACCCCGGTCGTCTCGCCAGTCCCGCAGACACCAACTCCGCAGCCGTCGGCGCCCCCGTTCCCTTCGGCGATTCCGTCCTCCTCCTACCCGGGCTCCGGCGCCGTCACTCCGTACTCCGTCTACGCTCCCGGGCCCTCCTCCCGTGAGCGTCAGCTGGAGCAGTTTATCGCGCTCCAGCTCGTCCTGCCTCGCCCTCCTCCCCAAGGAAGTGCGAGTTGCGTCACCTCCTGCTTTCCTGCCCAGCCCTGCATGACAAAGACTGAGTTGCGGTTGTGTCCCATTTCCTCGTCTGTCTCGTCGTCGCCCGTGGCCTCCTCCGCCTCTCTTCTTGATGATGTTGCCTGGCTTGACGATTGGCAGTCCCGTTTTGCGCCTCCGTCCACCGCGTCCGCGTCCCTCGCCTGCTGCCATGTGACCGTTAGCGATCTAGCGACCCCGGTCCAGGACCCTGCTGCGACCTCGATCATCGACTCCGGGGCCACGCATCACATGACGGCCTTTCATGAGGCCTTCAGTATGCTCGGTCCTGTCGGCGATGTCTCCGGTGTCCGGACGGGCTCTGGACAGGTGTTGCCTGTCCGTGGTGTTGGCGTCATTCGTTTTCGTGGTCCTGCCGGTGACGTCTTTCGGACCAATGTCCTCTTCGTCCCTGGTCTCGAGCTCAGCCTCCTGTCCGTGACTGCCCTTGACCGCATGAGCATGGATGTTGTGCACTCGCGTGGTGTTGGAACTGTGTCGTTGCGTCCGTCTGGTCTTGTCGTCCTGCACGCCACCGCCCGTGGCAACCTGTGGCATGTTCCTCGTCTCTCCTCTTCTTCTCCCGTCTCCTCCTCGTCGGCCGCCACAGGCCATGGACTCGTCACCAGTACGCTTTCTCCTCAGCACACCCGCCTCTTGCACCGCCGCCTCTGCCACGTCCACTCTGCCGCTATGGATAGCATGCTTCGCACCCAGCCTGCCTCGGGCCTTGACCCGGAGACATTCCCTCTCCCGTGCCCCACTGAGTGCATTGACTGCGCTCAGGGGAAGATGCACCGGTCCACGTACCCCTTGTCTGCCTCCCGTGCATCTGCCCCTCTCGACCTTGTCCATTCGGATGTCATGGGCCCTCTCCCCACCGAGTCGGTCGGCGAGCATGGCTGCTATGTCCTCACCCTCACGGACGACTACTCTCGCTATCACTGGGTCTTCTGCCTTAGGCAGAAGAGCGATGTCGCCCGGGCCATCCAGGACTAGCTTATCCTCGCAGAGCGCGCGTGTGGCCGCTCCCTTCGTCGCTTTCGCTCCGATCGCGGTGGCGAGTACATGGGTGAGGCCACGACTTTCCTCGCCTCCCGCGGGATCCACCACGAGACATCGGCGCCCTACACCCCCGCCCAGAACGGTGTCTCCGAGCGGTGGAACCGGACCATGGCCGACGCCGTCCGCACCATGCGTGTCGAGTCCGGTCTCTCCGAGGGCTTCTACTTTGAAGCCATGGCCTACATGACCTGGGTCTGGAACCGGATTCCCCACGGTCCCCTTCCCCGTCAGTCCACGCCGTACCAGCATTGGTGCGGTCAGCGCGCTGACCTCCGCCCCGCTCGCGTCTGGGGTTGTGTCGCCATTGTCTGGCCGCCCGCCCCGCAGCAGGGCGGCAAGCTCGCCCCCCGCGGCCGTCCCTGCACCTTCCTTGGTGTCTCTCGCCAGTCCAAAGCCTAGCGCTTCTGGGACCCCTCCCGACACTGCATCGTCAAGTCCCGGGATGCCCTCTTCTTCGAGGACCTGTTTCCTCACGACCTCATTCGCTCCGGCTCGTCTGTGTCTATCCCGTCGCGTGGGGGAGTGGTGAGTCCGTCCTCCATCCTACCGCGTCCGGGTGACACATTCTTCGGTCCCTCCGGGCCGGCTGCCCCAGTCGCGTCCGCTGGTCCCTCCGGGCCAGCTTCCCCAGCCGCGTCCGCTGGTCCCTCCGGGCCAGCTTCCCCAGCCGCGTCCGCTGGTCCCTCCGGGTCCGCTGGTCCCTCCGGGCCAGCTTTCCCAGCCGCGTCCGCTGGTCTCTCCGGGCCAGCTTCCCCAGTCGCGTCCGCTGGTCCCTCCGGGCCAGCTGCCCCAGCCGCGTCAGCTGGTCCCTCCGGGCCAGCTGCCCCAGCCGCGTCAACTGGTCCCTCCGAGCCAGCTGCCCCAGTCGCGTCCGCTGGTCCCTCCGGGCCAGCTGCCCCAGTCGCGTCCGCTGGTCCCTCCGGGCCAGCTTCCCCAGTCGCGTCTGCTGGTCCCTCCGGGCCGGCAGCCCCCGTCGTGTCCGCTGATCTCTCCGGGCCAATAGCCCCAGCCGCCTCCACTGGTCCATCAGACTCAGCGCCGTCGCATGCCTTGCCACGCTACACACGTGACCCCGGCGGCAGCCTCCGACCCAGGCCGTCGGTGAGCGTGCAGACCGTCGCACCGCGCTCGGTAGCGCCTCGACCCCCCGTGGCTCCACGTGCTTCCTCCACTCCCACGGTCGTGAGTGGGGACCCTGGCACCAAGGCCCTGGGCCTGACCACATCGGCCATCATTGCAGATTTGCACCCGGGCTCCGCATTGGGCTACGCCATGCTCCATCACGAGCATCGGCACGCTGTCATGGCTGCCCTCTCGCGCATCCCACCTGGGGCGCGAGAGGCACATGCTCTCTCAGTCCGCTCCACAACACGCCCGGAGGACCCAGCCACCTTGCGCGAGGCACGAGCCTCTCCTGAGGCCGCACACTGGGATGCTGCATGCGCCGATGAGCTCGCCGTTATCCGACAGCACCACGTGTACGACCTCGTCGAGCTTCCTCCAGGTCGGAAGGCCATCAGCGCCAAGTGGGTCTTTCGGCGCAAGTGGAAACCCGACGGGTCCTTGGACAAGTACAAGGCCCGCCTCACTGCAAAGGGGTTTGCCCAGGTCCCTGGGGTCGACTATGACCAGATCTTTGCCCCAGTTGGCCGGTTCTCCACCAGCTGGGCGCTCTTAAGCCTGGTCGCCCAGAACGAGTTGGAGCTGCATCAGATGGATGTGAGCAACGCTTTTCTCCATGGTTCACTGGAGGGTGAGGAGCTTTACATGGTGCAGCCACCAGGCTTCGACGATGGCACCGGGAGAGTATGGCGACTGCGTAAGGCCCTCTATGGCCTGAAGCAGTCGCCTCGGTGCTGGAACCAGGAGATTGGCAGCACGCTCCTTCGTGGTGGGCTCCAGCGCAGCACCGCGGACCCTGCACTGTTTGTCAGTCCGCGAGGCCAGACCTTCGCTGCTGTTCTGGTGTACATCGACGACCTCCTCATTGCGTCGCCAGACACAGCCGCCATCCAGCGCGTCAACGACCTACTGCACGCCACCTACCAGATGAAGGATCTCGGGTCTGCCCGAGTCTTCCTGGGCATGGAGCTCGAGCATGATCGCTCCCAGGGCATCCTCCATGTCCATCAGGCTGCTTATGTGCAGACTCTGTCCACTCGCTTCGCCGAGGACCTCCCACTCGTGCCGAGCGCATCCTCACCCATGTCGCCCGATGGCCAGGTGAAGCAGAAGAGTCCTGACCCAGCTATTGTGGGGGAGCCAGTTGATGTGACCACGTACCTGCGAGTCATCGGGTCACTGATGTTCCTAGCGACGACGACGCGTCCAGACATCGCGTTCGCCGTCAACCTCCTGGCCCAGTTTTCTCAGGAGCCGCGTCACCTCCACCACGAGGCCGCGATCCGAGTACTGCGCTATGTCGTCTCGACTCCTCGGCGAGGTCTCATGTTCCGCCGTCAACCGTCTGTTGTCGCAGTGGGCTACACCGACAGCGACTGGGCCGGCAGTCCTGACNCCGACAATGACGGCGTGCATCACACACGCACAAAGCACATCAACGTTGAGTATCACTATGTGCGTTCATTGTTGCATGACGGCAGCATCAGCATCGTGTGGGTTGAGACAGCACGGCAGTTGGCTGACTTCTTGACCAAGGCACTGAAGCGCGACTCGTTTAAGAAGGCTGTGAGTTCGGTCAGTGTACGTCCGTGAGTGGCTCTCTCTTTATCTCTGCCTGCGTCTCTGCATGCCCTGGGGGAGTCTGGATGTTGACCGTGTCCCTGTCCGCCCATGTGCACTACGCCTGTGAGTCATTGGGGAGTGTTGGTTTTTTCGCATCTCTCATTGCGCTCTGTTGTGTCCTCCCGGCTTGTGTACATCGGCGTGCAGATGACTGACGCCGAGACTTGACGCTGATGGAGTGTCGTCCGGTGGAGGCGACGCACGCTGAGGTCTTCTCGCAGTTCGCTGGAGCCTCCTCTCTCCGGCGACGCGCTCAGCTCCATCGGCAGGCCTCCTCGGCGGTCGCACTGCCGGCAGTCACTGCCGCCGCAGTCGCTTGTTGCATGCGTCCAGTACGTACTGTCGTGCCTGCGTCGTCGTGCACTGCCTAGGGTCCCAGTTGCGTGTTGCATGACCCTGTTTGGCAGCATAAACCGTCGTGGGCACTATCTGGGTTTAGGCCGCCATAACTCCTCGCTACTATTTTTCTAGCAGATTCTGACCGCACGGCTGCGTTCGCAGCGTCGGTATTATGGTATGGTCCAGTTTTCAGGCAAAACGGACGACGACCGAGTTTTGGGCTGTCGGCTGCCTGGCAGGCCTCACCGAGAAAACCTGCCAGCCTGAACTGAGCTATTTTCTGATTGGCTGATGAACTGAGTAACAAGCTCTACACAGCTGGGGGGGGCCTAGAACTTGGAGGGGTCTCCCATTGTTGTTTATTCTTCATTCCTAATCAGTCATTATCAGTTTTCAGCTCCTTTCTGGCGCTAACTCTGGCGTGCGCGATTCTGAGTAACAAAACCCAGAGCTTCCAGACTTCGACTCTAGAGCAGCAGACTGAGGGGGCAGCTGACTTAAACGAGCGTGGAAGCCCGCACGCTGCATCAACAACGCTGTTGCCCCAACCTGCTGCATAGTTTCCTTTTT
>SZWC01012287.1:67746-78266 GCA_023375785.1 Penium margaritaceum | reverse complement strand
AATGGTGTCCCCTCCCGCGAGCAAATGAACTTTTCCACCAACTCCGTGGGGTCCAAATTTCCAGCAAAATTGACCTACGCAGCTCATATCATCTGATCTACATATCTGATACGGGAATTGAGAAGACATCATTTCGCACCAAACACGGACACTTTGAGTTCACTATCATGTTGTTTGGACTCACCAATGCACATGCAACATTCATGGCGGCGATGAATTATGTTTGGGGCTGATTCCTTCTTACCCACATTTGGAAAACATTCTACACAGGTTACCCACCTTCTGGGGACAGTAGACCGGATTGCCCACTTTTTTCCATGGGTGTACGCTTTCCCCACTTTTTTCTCCTTCCAAAAAAATTGAAAAAACATGTACACGTGGGTACATGTACATGTACACATATATATGTACCCACGTTTAATCATATGACTCATACCCACTTTTGTACGCAACAGGTCCATCCCCTAAACATCGCTAATACTTTGAAACGGACTCCCAGTCGCTGCCACACACTCCTCTCTTCTTTCTCTCTCCCACCCCCATCTCTCTTCGTAATTTTCATCGCACTTTCTCCCCTTGACCCTGCTCACAATCAATGATGAGGAGGGAATGCGAGGGCGAGGGCTCGAGGCCATCGGCCTCGCCCTTGCGACATCGCGGATTCCGGGCTTTGTACTCCCTCGCTGTCGACCAGCATGCTGCATGCCGTCGGCTAGCGAGCTGCTCGCCGACGGCAAACAACTGGCTTTCCAGCAGGCAGCGAGCTGCTCAGCTCGCTGGCCGTTGGCGAGCTGCTGGCCATCGGCGAGCTTCTGGCCGTCGGCAAGCGACTGGCCGTTGGCAAGCCCTTTCCATGGCGAGGGGTAGCCTCCGGCCTATCCTCCGCATTCGCAGGGGAGAGCCCCCCCCCCCCCCCCCCTCCCCCTCCCCTTGTGCTCTGTATCAGTCGTGCGACCGATTCTGCCAACATCCCTTCAGTGGCAGAGACATCAGTCGCGCGACCATAATCCAACGCGTTTGTTTGTGGACGGATGCGACGATGCAGAGTCATTATTTTACAAACATGACATCAAACAAGGCAGGGGGCAGAATAAGCCCCCTGCCTTAATCATCAGCAAAAGTCGGCCATATCCAAATAAACTGAAGGAGGTTCTCATTAATGCACACAAAATGACACCTCTGCATGTAAAGAAAAAAAAAAAACAGAAGCGAATTTCCTACATTGTAGACAAGATGTATGTTTTACCCACTAAGGGAGGAAATTTGACTAGAATACTAGGATTCTATACATCTTGTCTTAAAAGTGGGCACGATGTTCACGGTTACTCACTATTCACATGTTTTTAGTAGAGCGGTCAATGCGTTAAAAAAGTGGGTATTTGGGCAGGCCAACGCTCAAATGGTGGGTGAAAGGGAGTTATTCTGATGAAAATGTCTTCCGTACCTTTTCTAAATTGTCGTCATGTATCTCGACATCCTGGTGTACGGTGGCACCCTGGATAGGCACAATGGGCATCTCCAAAACGTTCTTGACGTTTTATACGGGGAGAATTTTATTGGGAAGCTCTTGAAGTGCGGTTTTGGTTGCCGTTCGATCGGATTTTTGGGCCACATCATCGGTGGCAGACAAATCACCATGGACCAGAAAAAAGTGAAGGCAGCTACAGGTTGGCCGATGCCCACAAATGCTCAGGATGTCCAGGTTTAAAGAAATGCTATGACCTCGGATCCAACCTTACAATTGGCAGATCCAATGGTGGACTACGTCATGGCCACCAATGCATTTGATCGAGCTCTTGGATCTTTTCTCCTCCAAGACAATGGTGGTGGAGAGCAATCGGTTGCGCACATGTCAAGAAAACTACGCGGGCCAGAACAAAACTACGGGATGTAGGAGAAGGAGATTCTCGCCATCGTTCAAGCGTTCAAGAGATGGCAATGGTACTTGGAATATTGATAATGCATCATGCGCACTAACCATCACGCCATGAGATATCTCAAGACCCAGCAAAATCTAAGCCGTCAACAAACTCGATGGATGGAGTTCCTCGAGTCCAACTTTGACAACGACATCGAGTACCGACCTGAAAAACAAATCCAACGGATGCTCTAAGTCGACGACCAGAACTAATGGCTGAGATCAGGACATTACTCATCGAACGGGACTCGTACCTTGTGAGGTTGTTCGCGAAGGGTTAAGATGATTTCAGCAGGTACAGCAAAATCAGGCTTTGGTCCAGCGAACCATGCAGGCGACGACGATTCACTTGCCAGGTCATCATGCCTTTCAATGAGGAACTACCATGGATGTTATTGGTGTGCGACGACATAGGTCTGGGTGGACACTTCAACAAGAACAAGACGCAAAAAAATCTAGCAAAGTGCTATTGGTGCGATAAGATGCAAACCGATGTGGTGACCTTTTGCAAATCGCGCGACACAGACAGAAAAAACATCGCACGTGGCAACCGGATCTACATCAACCCCGTGCATGTTCTAACATAACCGTGGGCCGACATTGGCATAAACTTATTGACGTCACTGCCTGCCACTCGAGAGGTGTATGACGCTATCCTCATTGTGATGGACATAGTGTCTAGAATGTCACAATTCATCCAAGATAGCGGTGAGGCTCTCAAATGTCAGTCTGAGAAGGAGGGAGGGGTCCGGGTCATTCTACACGTAACCGGCACATGTCAGTTTGCCAGTGATCTCCAACTTCCAGCACCTGGGTGACTGTTTCAGGCCGTACAAGGCCTTGCGCAAGCGCCATACCTTATCACCGACCTTGAATCCAGGTGGCTCAACCATGTACATCTCCTCCTCCAAGGTGCCATGGAGGAACGCGTTGTTCACATCCATCTGGTGCATCTCCCAGTCGTGGTGAGCAACAACCCCAAACAAAGCGTAAGCAGTGGTCATGCAGCCAATGGGTGTGAAGGTGTCAGTGAAATCTACACCCTACACCTACGAGAATCCCTTAGCCGTCAATCGAGCCTTGTAGTGATCCAGTTTTCCATCAGGCTTCACCTTCTTGCGAAAGAACCACTTGGCTTATACAACCTTCTGCCAAGGCGAAAGGGCGACAAGCTCATAGACCCCATACTCACGGATGGCTCTCAGCTCATCCTCACAAGCAACACGCCACAAGTCTACATCATGAGCTGAGAGTGCTTCCCTCAACGGGCTTGGATCAGGCATCGTCGAGGGAGAGATTTGGGTGGCTAAGACACATGCCTCAGGACTCGGTCTGACCACGACAAGGTCGGCTGCAGCATCACACGTGACCGAGAACTCTCATGAGACCAACTCGTGGCCGACATGACAGGCCACATGCACCTCAATGTAGTCTGCTTGGACACTCAGACCAAGGGTCTCCGTGCCAGGGTCACCACTCTGAACAGTACGAGTCGGACGTCTAGGCGTTGAGTCAGCGGTCCGTAGAGTCCTTGAGGTCAGTGGTCGGAGACGACCGCCGGGCTCGCGAGAGTAGCCCGATGCAAAGGTGCTCACCTAATGCTGCGGAGAATGTTAGTGGGTCATAACCGAAAGGTGAAATAGGTGCATGCGTGGGAGTGGGTGGGACAGAGGGGACTAACACTGGCACAGGATCCGGTGTGCTTGAGGGGACTGATGCTCATACGGGATCAGAAGTGCCCGGGGGGTCTGACACCAGTACGGGATCAAGTGTGTCAGAGGGGACCCACACTAGCACTGGATCAGGTGTGCCAGAAGGGTGTGACACCGGCATAAGATCAGGTGTGTCTGAGGGGACAGGTGAAGCTACTGGACTCATAGCCACGATGGCAGGATCGTCAGCAGCCGAAGATCGGTCTGTAGGTGAGGAGGCCCGGACGGACCCATCCGCACGACTAGACTCCCCCATCCGCCGGGAGGCCACACAAGTAGGAACGTGGTTGGCAGCCATCGACAGAATGCTCGACAATTTGCGGTAGGTCAGAGCCTAAAAGAAGAGAGCATCTCCTGACTCGACAATGCGATGGCAAGAAGGGTCCCAAAAGCGCCAGGTTGTTAATCGTGGGGAGATGTCGAGGAAGGTACACATGCATCCGCGAGGTGAGACATTGGATCCCTGCTGGTCCTTGGTGTACCAGACACATGCGAGGGGCCCCCAAACACAGGCGAGACGGAGATCAGCACGATGGTCGAACGACAACTCGTACGGTGTGACATGGTCTAGAAGTGGACCATGCGGCAAGCGGTTCCAGACCCATGTCATGTAGGAGAAGCCCTCAAAGGTTAAGGACTCCGAAAGACCACACTCAGACCACAAATCGCAAACCGCATCCTCCATGATGCTGTTCCAACACTCAGACACACCCCTGTGGTGTAGGAGGGGGCGGAAAGCTAATGAAAGATACCATGCTCAGCAAAGTAGGCACCCATCTCGGCTAAGAACATGCTACCACGATCCAAGAGAAACGTGTGTAGGGTGTGACGAGACTGACGCTCAACCATCACAAGCCACAGGTGGACCGCCAGTGCGACGTCGCTCTTGTGGCGGAGGCTATAGACCCATCGCATTTGAGTAAAGTCATTGGTCAGGCTGAGAACATATTGACCTCGATCAGAGAAGGACTCCACTGGGAGAGGACCGAGAAGGTCCGAGTGGACCAACTCTAGTGGGCGCAGTGCGCGTGAGGAGTCAGGGAAAGATCAGCGATGCATCTCACCCTCGGCGCAAAAAAGACAGTCTTTCTTGGGCGGCTTCTTCAAGGAAGGTGCGTTAAGACAGAGGGCTGGACAGAGGATGAGTTCGAATGAGCTTAGACATGGTGTTCGAGCTCACATGGCAGAGGCAACGATGTAACAAGTGTTGGTGCTCAGGGGAGAGAACACTAGTGACAAACACACGCGTAAAAGAGGGAGGGGGAGAAACAGAGGGAATGCAACAAGGTACATGATAGAGGTCATCAACAACAGAGGCACGAAACACGATGGCACGTGTGACAAGAGCAGTCACTATGGGAGAGTCAACAGAGTGCTCAACAGTGAGGCCCATCTTGGTTCATGCACGGACAAAGAGGAGGCTGAGCTCAAGAGCAGGGAAACAGAGCACATCATAAGTGTACAAGGAGCCAGATGGACCATCAAACCGCACAATCCCAACTCCCTGCATAGGCAATGATTGACCAGACCGTGTGCGAATGGCCTGAACAGACGCAACAGGACCCAGCACAACGAATTCACTACGACGACGGGTCATGTGATGGGTGGCACCAGAGTCAATGATCCAGGTGCCACTCAGCTCATGACCAGTCATTGACACTGAACAACATGCCACAAAACATTCTGCCTCTGCTGGACGCTAAGTAGAGGACTTAGGACAGCGAAAAACAACATAGATCTGTGACTCGTCAAGCCAGTTGGTACGGTCACGTTCATCCTCATCGCAAGCCAATTGAGCTCCACCACAAACATCATCATGGGCAAGAGATTCAGCAAGACAAGCTTTCGTGGCACCAATCGGCGGTGACAACACACTCACACATCCCTGAGCACGAAGCGCCAGCAACTGACGAAGCTCCACAATCGTGCAATCCCGAGGGTCCATATCAGTGCTATCGCCTGGTGAAACGAACCTGTGTGTTCCAATCGTGGTTGCGGTGCACCCCGGTCGTGTTTCACTCAAGAAAATACGGTGCATGTGCGCCGCCTGAAGGCCGCGCATGATCCGAGTCTAGTCAAGGGGCTGCTCACACTTTGCATAGCGGTGAGCGCCTCCAAAGTTGTAACAATGGACAGAACTTCCACTACCGTTGCGCATCGGCTGCTGTTGCTAGTGCTTCTATCCCTTCCCGTGTCGCTTACTCCCCTTCTTCGCCTGTATGGCCACTACAATGCCGTGAGTGTGGCCGCTCAGGGTAGAGAAGGAGGAGGAGGAAGCGGTGGAGGTGGGACAGGCGAGGTCGGACAAAGGCATAGGAGGGGTCGCAATCACCGATGCAAAATGTGGAGTCTGTTGATGGGCGGTAGCAGCCTCATAAGCCGATGTGGCGTGGAGGAAGTAGCCATGGGCCCAAGGAAGCAACTGGAGTGACTCTGACAACTCAGAGAGAGCCACACGGTCGAAGCCCGTAAACAGCTTCACGTGGTCCAAGTGCGCCCCCATCATGATGGTGTCCAGTTCCCACAACTGCGTCCTGCCACCAGCCCAAAGCATGTGTAAAGGCGCATTGCGTGCCTCTCGTAGTCAGCTGTAAGCTCTGTGGGACCTTGACGGAGGGAGTGAAATTCACGTGGTTAGGCGGCCCTGGTAGCATGGGTCTCCGCAATGAGTAGTGTCATGGCCAGCTCCGAACCCTGGGGCGGATCTACTCCAATCCCGGTCCCGGTCTCACCCAGAAAGGAGCGGAAGTCGACCATAGTCTCCCGCAGCATGGCGTAAAGAAGACCGCGCATCGCTCTTGCTGCTGTCTGGACTTGGTGAGCGTCGCGAGTATGGTACTGGCTGTGGTAGTAAGGACAGACGCCTTCAGAGTCAGTCCACACCTAAACAAGGTCTACAAGCAATCAAATCCCTCGTCGCTATCGTAACGGGATGGAGGTTTCTGTAAGTCCTTCCGTCGCCGCTCCGTGGGGAGGGCGACCTCAGTCTTGGACGATGGTGGACGGGGTATAAGGAGACCACCAGTGACAGAAAGACCATCAAAGGTAAACGTCGCTAAACAACATGCCTAATCGTGACGGCCAAAAGGTGGCGGGGTAAGAGGCTGAGGAGGGAGGGAGACCTCGGACGTAGCTCACGAATGTGTTCCTCAAGGACAAGAATCTCGTCCTCGCGTGTAACATCCTCTATCTCCTCCTCATCCCAGGTGTCAACCTATGATGAGGAGTGCTGAGGCCATGGCATTGCATACAGTGTTGACTACTGAACAAATGGTGCAACTTCTGTAGATCTTCCTCGTGGCTGCTGTGAGGCCCCCGAATGACCCCATAGTAGCTCAGTGATCTCCTACAATGTGTCACTCTGTCGCTGCTGCTCCTGGCGTATCTCATTACGTGTCCGACGAAGCTTGTCGATCGCGAGTGACTGCGACCGTGGACTCATGATGCCCCAAGAGGAGGAAAAGGAGGGGTCTCCAAGGCCTTTGCCTTTGTCATGCATCGGCGCCATAGAACCATTCAGTATGGAGTCGAACGTCAAATGTGCTTCGAATAAGAAACCAAAAGCGTTTCTCAGGGATTTAGAACGTCAGGAAAACATGAAGTTTTGACTTGAAATTGGTGACATCAGCACAACCAATGATGATGTCAGCATTTTTACGCCAGCAAAAAAAATGCTAGCATTTTTCACACGTGCATGTTTGACGCCACCGATGTCTCACGCACTCCGCGTGACTGGTGGGGGTGAATGCATAGGCCCCGGCTCGTTACTGAGCAAGGGCTGCGTGGCTCTGCGTAGCTTTTGTGCAATGTTTTGCATCTTTTATGCAATTACGCAGTAGTGCTGCGTAGCAACAATGCTACGCAGGGTTGCTACTACTGCTCCAGCCGCCGCCACCGCTGCTACGCTGCTACTGTCTCTTCCGCCGATGCTGCTGCGCTGCTGTTGCTGCTCGCGGATACTGACGCCGCGGCTCTTTCAAGCGGTTGCTATGGTTGCGCGCTGCCACTGNCTTTGCCTTTGTCATGCATCGGCGCCATAGAACCATTCAGTATGGAGTCGAACGTCAAATGTGCTTCGAATAAGAAACCAAAAGCGTTTCTCAGGGATTTAGAACGTCAGGAAAACATGAAGTTTTGACTTGAAATTGGTGACATCAGCACAACCAATGATGATGTGCATGTTTGACGCCACCGATGTCTCACGCACTCCGCGTGACTGGTGGGGGTGAATGCATAGGCCCCGGCTCGTTACTGAGCAAGGGTTGCGTGGCTCTGCGTAGCTTTTGTGCAATGTTTTGCATCTTTTATGCAATTACGCAGTAGTGCTGCGTAGCAACAATGCTACGCAGGGTTGCTACTACTGCTCCAGCCGCCGCCACCGCTGCTACGCTGCTACTGTCTCTTCCGCCGATGCTGCTGCGCTGCTGTTGCTGCTCGCGGATACTGACGCCGCGGCTCTTTCAAGCGGTTGCTATGGTTGCGCGCTGCCACTGGTCACAGCCGCTGCCGCGAGCTGATTCTCCCTTTTTTACTCCTTTTGTTCATATAAATGAGTAGCCAGACAGGGCTGCTGCTGCGTACCGGTGATGTTGCTGCCTACCGGTGCTGTTGCTGCTTCTCGCCTGGCTGCAAGAGCTGGTAACTACCGCAGCTCACCTGTGGTGGAATTGCGTGGTGGTGTCGTTGCTAAAAACCGGCTGCAACGGGTCCCAGAATATGGCGGCGGCGGTGACTCTTACCGTTGATGCCGGTGTTGCGTCTCTGCGCTGAAGCTTAGAGAGGGGTCTCACAGCTCTGATAGGAAGAGAAAATGCTAGGAAGATTCCTAACCTTGCGGCTGCTAACATGGCGACACTGTCTAGTTAGCTGGCACACTAGCAAACGAGCACGTGCAAGAAAGAGCAAGGATCAGGCTATGGAGACGCGCAAAGTCTCATGAGCTCCAATAGCTTAGTCATGCAAAGAGCAATGACAACTGACAAACACACAGGATGGATACCTGTCGCGGCGCAGGGCGTGTGACGCACGCGATAGTGTTAGTTTGTCCTAAATCTGGCCCAAAACCACTGTTTTGACCGTAACTCTGCGCACAGGTATCCAAATGCAATACCGTCTGAGCCCAATGAAACGAAATGTCGAGCTGGACTCTGCAATTGGCCACACGCACAAGTCCGGCATCGATTGGTGGACAGACAAAGCAAAACATGCAAATCGGGCGCGAGAGCCAGTCCACCGAGAAAACTCTAGCGTTTACAAAGAAACTGCAAAGCACCCCGGCAAGCACCTAGGACATCATGGTACCTGTCTCACAGCTGCTCACGGGTGAAGCCACCACTCGTAGGTGCTCAAACGCCAGCTGTATCCACATCAAGGATGTGCACGAGCACAAACATGGCCGAGTGGTCACGGTAAGCTGTTATAACAGACGGGGACGGCTCATATCACAACAAGGATCGTTTGAGATGGAGAGGACTCGAACCCCAATCATCGCTCGATTTCGCCTCTACGACAACATGGCGATGTACTGTGTCTTCCTCATCATGAAGCTCAAGCAATATTGAGACTTCAGTCAAAACTTCCTCCACAGAAACGTGGCACCCCCATCACTTGTGCAAGTGGAAGTGGATAAAGAGTACGTAATTGAAGATATCCTTGGACATCAACGCTGTGGGAAAATGACCGAGTATGTCGTGACGTGGCACGACTAGGACGCCGCGCAGAATAGCTGGGAGCCTTAAGACAACCTCCGAGATGTCAATCATCTCATCGACGGCTATTGTCACCGTCACCGGCCTACGTCCGCTAGCGTGCAGAGATGTCGCGGCTAAAAGGTGGGGAAGTCTCTCACATAGGCGAGAACTAAAGACTCGTGAATGGGCATTTGTGTTCTAACCTTCATTTTCTACCGCGCGACGACTTTGGGATTTTTCTTCCGCTGGTCGAGGAATTTTGGCCTACTTCCCTTGCCTCTAGTGTCTCGTTCCATAAGTTTCGACAACTTTGACTACTTTCCAGAATGGTCAATCGAAGTGTCGCAAACCAGATCGACGTTTTGATATCTTTTGGTCGACTTGTCAACGACGCAAGAATTTAATGAAGAAGCTTCATGATGTTTTGGAAGCCCTCTGACGGCGGAGCTTCTCGAATCATCCATTCACAGTTCAAAGTCGCTTGCGTCGCTTGGCTGAACGCCGATGACCCGACTTATGCCTCATTCTAATTCATATCCATGTATATGTGTTCTTGAAACAATTGAAACTTGTCAACGAAATATACTTATTGCTTCATGCAAATCATGTAACTGTCTGAAAACCCCGAAGCATGGTTTTGCCCCCATCTTATCCCTGTGAACCACCTTTGTTCCTCTTGGCGCAACAGTCTTATTATTCCAAATCCGGGAAAAACTGTTCTAATTTTATGATTTTTGGGTAGAGCATATACACATATGAGTTTCTTGGGTAAACCTACCCGAACTTATTCTGTGCTATGAGCAATCGTCACTGTTTTGCATTAATCATTCCAAACAGGAGGTACGGTTCCTGTTTGAGCGATGTTGAAAATGATGACACGTCATGTCCGTTAGTTCCTTGTTGGTGTCGTCCGTGTGGCCATGCGCTGTCTTGCGCTGCACGCAGCCCGGAATGGTGGGGGGAAGGAATCGGTGGTATGTAGCCCATGTGCGAAACATCCCTCAAATAATAGCTCTACGGATAGCATTGGCCAGTTTACATCACATTTGGCCCAAAAACGACATTTCGATCGATTTTTCCCCGACGGATCTCGAATGCTGGAGGAGGTCTGCCACGTGGAAGTGACGAAGGGGGTGCCGGCGATGGAGCAAAGTGTGGCACCGGGGAAAGGGGGGGGGGGGGGGGGGGGGGGGGGGGGGG
>SZWC01012287.1:40452-51025 GCA_023375785.1 Penium margaritaceum | reverse complement strand
GATGCAATGGCGTGCTATGCCCACATCGCAACATGCTCTTCAATGGCATGCCGTGCCATGCTGCCTTGCGATCTTTCCCGTACCGAGCTATGCCATGCTGCTGTGCGATCTTTCCTGTTCTGTGCTGTGCCATGCTGCTTTGTGATCTTTCCCCTTCTGTGCTGTGCCATCAGATGTCATGTTTGATTGTGTCTTCCGTCTGCCTCTGCATGTGTGTCCACAGGAAGAAAAGGAAATAAAAAAAAAAACATTGCCAGAATTCACTGCCAAAAAAAAACATTGCGCGGTGGGCAGGATTCACTCTCCCTGGAACACCGCAGAATCCCCGAAGAAGACAGCGAGACGACTCTGGCCTCTCTCTGTTGCCGCCGCTTGCTGGTGGTGTCTGTGTGGCGCAGGCATCCCACTTGGCAGGCGGGGTGACAGGCACAGTGCAGCGCAGGTAGCGAGGCAGAGCAAGGGCATTAGGCACAGCGGGGTTACGAGGCTGGTGTCAGATCATGGGATACCCTCTGTGCTTTGTCGTTCTGTGCTGTCTGTTCCTTCCTGGTTTGGAAACTGGACTTATAGACTCCACTTTGGAATCGAGCATAGTGGAGCAGATCGTGAAGTACGGCAAGGTGACGAGGCCAGAGTTGTGGACTTCAAATTCTCTCCATACTTGCTGTTTTCCATGTTCTCTGTGCTGATGTGTTGTGTTTGTGCTCTTTCGTCCTTCCAGGTGACTGGGATAGTGGAGCAGATCGTGAAGTACGGCAAGGTGACGAGGCCNCTTGTGCTGGGTGACATCATCATTGACATCGACGGGCAGCGCGTCAAAACGGGGTCGGATCTGTACAAAATTCTTGACAAGTGCAAAGTCGGCCAAACTGTGAGTGCGGAAAGCTGAGGGGGTGCTCGTTCTCTGGTGCCCCCCCCCTCCTCCACTCTCCCCTTCTTCCTTCCGTTTTAGGTTCTCTCCGTTGCCCGTGGTGTCACATATCGTCATCCATTCCTCCTGCCCATGCCCAGCAGCCGTGCTGGTGCAGTCACCGCCAAGAATCTGCAAAAAGGTTCTCATGTTCTGCAAAGCACATGACGTGTTACCTCCTAAATTCACACATGATTTCAGGAAGTGTTCTCAAACTTTGTTTCGAACACTGGGGAAAGAATTCTGGACCATTCTGGAATTTGGGGGTAAGTGGAGTATGAGCTGCAAAATTCGAACAGAGCCCAACTCTTTTCTGTGGCTGTGTGTTCGACTAGCAATGCCGCGTCCGAGTGATTACATCTGCCTGCTCGCAGTGGAGCGAGCAAATCTGCGATTCGCAGCGGCTAACTGAAATCGACGTCCGACCTCCGGTTGCGCTCCTTCGAGGAGGAGCGTACGGCCGGCAGTCGTTGACGGAGGCATTTTGTGCGCCCAGGGAAGTCGAACCCCTCCCTCAAACTTTTTTTCCTTCTTTTTTCTTCCAGTAAATTTTTTGTTTTTGTTTTTGGTTTCGCCCGGATTCGAGCTAGTTTTCTACCGTTGTGGAACTTGACTGAAGGAGTCTGGAAGCAAGCTCTAAATTTGTCTGTCTTAATGATAGTGCGAATGTAAGAGGAAGTACGGCATAGGTCGGAGAGCAGCTTGTCTGTGGTTGCTGCACACACTGACTCTTTCTTCACGTGTGCCGCCACGCTCTTTTTCAGATGCTGCCACCAAACTGTGTTAGCGTTGACGGCCTTTCTATCAGACAGATGCCGACTGTGCGGTGCTCATGCTGCTAAGAATCTGTATTCATCCAGGCAATAGTTCGACAATTCCTCCTTTTCAGATGGTCCCCGGTCCCTCCCTCCCCTTCTCCTTATCTGCAGGTGTCTGTCAAGGTGCTCCGAGGCGATGACATTGTGACTGCCGATGTGACGCTGGAGGCAAAGGACTGACCTCCAAGAAGGGGAGGTCGCTCGCTCCGTGTCATGCCTGAGGATGACTTTCACTCCGAATTCGGAGCACGAGGACATGACGCTGCGGGTGGCTGCCTTCTCCCACTTCAGAAGGCTTTTAGTGACCAAATCAGTGGCAGGGTAGTTGGGCATGAAGTCTTTCCCACATGTTCAGTGGCCAGTAACTTCCCCTTCCCCTTGACATTGTGCTGGTGCGAATGTCCTTCCCCCTGAAATGGCCTTCATCAGTCTTCCCATCATGCCTCTCATGAAGCTCTACTCCCTTTCCCGGAGAAACTTTCACCTCTTTGAATCTACCATGTTGCCGCAATTATTTGTAACGGTTTTTACGAAGGTTGTTTTTTTAGGCCATTTCCAACATTTGGGAACTAATTTTGTCTTGATCTGAAATTGGGGACAGGCAATTCACGTCCAGGACAATTCAAAGCACAATTGTCGTGTCACGTTTGCCAGGGCACTCTCCAGGACTACGATGAGTCGAGTGCTGGGATGGTCGAATCTGCTCACTCGAACTCGAGCGAGCAGATCTGCAGCCCCCGATGCTTGTACGTTATCAACGCGAGCGTCACTTACGCTCGCTATGGACACATTTTCAAACTGATATCCGGCGGAATTTTTCCCGCCTTTTCCAACAACAAGATCGACTGAGTTTTCTACTGCTACAGAACAAGGCGGAAGGGATGCATTACGGGGTTCAACATACTTGAAATTACTTCACTTTCAATGAATTGTGGTGGTACGGTATTGATTGTTCTTGCCTTGTGCACATTCTCGCACACAGGCCATGACAACCATATCCAACAACACGGTCAAGGCCAACAGGCCAAACATGCTTGCAGGAAATTGAGAGCACGAGTTTAATCTTTTTATCGCCCCCATCCCCCCAGCCTTGGCTGCACGCTGCTACTCTGCACCACCTCGGACATGGCGCTTGAGATTGAGCGCATCTCAAAACTTGGGCGATCTCAAAATCTTGAAATCTCATACTAATCAAGTCTTGAGACAAGATTGACAACGTCTCAAAAACTTGGAGACAATGTCATACTTTGGAGGAATGCAGAGATTTAGAGGTGAACTCTGTTTTGTCCTTACTCGTGTCATACTTCGATGAGTGACTTGCAAGGTCATGTGTCCAAATGCACATATGACCCCGGGAAGAATCCTGCCGTGTTCGAAGCACAGGAGAGGTTTATCTACACCAGATTCTAGATTGGAAAGCATTTGTCTCAGAACCCTCTTCACATACCCCACTCAATCCTCCGACAATGGCTAGGATCTTCGCACCCAATCCTGCAACACGACAATGTTGCTCTTTTGTCCGTCCCTGTGAGCTTTGGCCTGTTGGTCTGTGTGGCTTCCACCTGTCACGAGCGACGGCAAGGAGAGCAGCGCTACAAGAGAGCGCGACGACATGATCCCGGATGCAGAAGCAGCTCGCACCGGAGCACCGACGAGTGGTGGCTCCATCCACCAGTAGCTGCCAGAGAGCTGCGACGACGCCCTGGGTGCTTGCCGGGGTGCTTTGTGGTTTTTTCTGCAGACGCTAGAGTTTTCTCGGTGGACTGGCTCTTGAGCCCGATTTGCATGTTTTGTATTTCCTGTCCACCGATCGGTGCCGGACTTGTGTGTGTGACCAGTCGTAGCGTCCGGCTTGAGATTCTGCATCTCTAGGTTCAGACGGCGTAGCGTTCTGATTTGTCTCCGCAGAGTTACGGCCAAAATAGTGTTTTTGGGCCGGTTTTAGGACAGACCTTGCACTACCGCGTGCGACACCTGTCGTGCGCCGCGGCAGGTATTTATACTGTGGACTTGTCATTTGTTATCGCTCTGACACCATGAGAAGTTTCCTAGAACCTTCCTAACCACTTGCCGCGACACTAGGCGTCAGCGCCAGGTCAGCGTGTGACAACAATCACCAGTTAGAGACAAAACTGCAAGGGTCTGGGTAGGGACACGAACAGAGTGTCAGGAAACTCAAACTGAATATAATTGTAGAGAGAGATAACAAATGACAAGTCCACAGTATAAATACCTGCCGCGGCGCACGACAGGTGTCGCACACGGCAGTGCAAGGTCTGTCCTAAAACCGGCCCAAAACACCATTTTGGCTGTAACTCTGCGTAGACAAATCAGAACGCTACGCCGTCTGAACCTAGAGATGCAGGATCTCAAGCCGGACGCTACGACTGGTGACACACACAAGTCCGGCATCGATCGGTGGACAGGAAATACAAAACATGCAAATCGGGCTCTAGAGCCAGTCCACCGAGAAAACTCTAGCGTCTGCAGAAAAAACCGCAAAGCATCCCGGCAAGCACCCAGGGCGTCGTGGCAGCTCTCTGGCAGCTGCTGGTGGATGGAGCCACCACTCGTCGGTGCTCCGGTGCCAGCTGCGTCTGCATCCGGGATCATGTCGTCGCGCTCTCCTTTAGCGCTGCTCTCCTTGCCGTCGCTCGTGACAGGTGGAAGCCACACACACCAACACTCCCCCTGGCTGACACAACTGTCAACATAATGATGTCTGAGCGAAGGCAAGAGATGATGGCTCAGGGAACCAATCATAGCGAGCACTGATCAAGCATACCACAGCACAGGGTCTCCTCGTGACAATGGTGCATCCCACCAAGTGCCCGGGTCTCGACCATGCACGAAGTGAATCACACACCTACGTGTCAAACATCAAGCAAGAGAGACAGAGAAACAGGTCTCCTCGTGACCCCGGAAATGTGTCTCCAGGTGCCCGGGTCTCGACCACATCATGCATGGATCATACATAACACATAGGGGCAACGGGTCTCCACATCACACCGGTGAAACTCACCAGGTGCGCGGGTCTCGACCGGCATAACCTGGACCATAGCATCGTGCTGCACCCTAAGTAACCTCGCTGTCCTCAAAAAGATGTCAGACCAAAGTCCTCACACCAACACTCCCCCTGGGCTGCAGAGGTTGGCAGTATGAGCAAAGCTGATGGCTGCTCCCAACACAATCCGTGAGGAGGGAGCGCGGCTCCCCCATGGCCACATACCCCTGCACAGCAATAGCAAGGGTGACGACGATGCTGGTGGGATGTGTCCGCAAAAAGCCTCACCCCGGAGCGGCGTCGTTGCTGTCATCGTCATCGCTGTTGTAGTCGTCACTACTGTCGTCATCTGCTGATGCGACTGGAGCAGCGCTGAGGGCCTCCTCCAACTGTATCGCCTCCCGTATGCATGCCAGCTGCTGTGGTGCATGCGGCCACACGGACTGCGCTGCGTCGAGACGCATGTGCAGTTCGTCAAGCTCTGCTACGGCAGCCTGCCGGCCAGCTGCATCTACGGCGTGCAGGCGGTCAGTCGCGGAATGAATCTGATGGTGGACCTCCATCATGTGCGCGTCGGCGCGAGTCATTGCCTCCTGCATCCTCGTCTCCTTGTCACGTAGGAAGCTCTCCACGCCAATAGCCGACTCAGCTGCTGCCTGATCACCAGTTGTTGGCACGAGGTCGTCACCACTGAGCGCGTCCGCATCCGTAGCAGCTGCACCAAAAGGAGGTGGTGCTGCGGAGTCACTGGCTGCTGCTGACACACTCGACACTCGGGTGTCAGGTGGCCAGACGTCGTCATCCGTCGGTGTATCTGCCGCTGCAGCATCGTTTCTGTCATCGGAAACCCATACACCCTATAGAAACGCTGAGCCCCTGGTGCACAACCAATCATCCACCTGTTGCTTTGCGTCCGCCTGTCGCCAACGTGCATCCTGTAGGGACCACTCCGCAGCCTCGAGACGGGTGTGCACATCCTCCATGCACATCTCAGCAACCTCTCGTGTAGAAGCAGCTGTAGTGTACCAACGGCTGCTGGCCTCCCGGAGCTCGGCCATGAGACTCTGCACGTGCGCCTCTGCTCGAGCCACCAATGCCTCGTCGACCGTGGAGCGTAGGCGCTCGGGTATAGGAACTGTAGCTCGGACGAGCGTAGCTATGTCATTGGCTGGAACCGCCGTGGTGTCAACGACACCGGTCAGGGTAGCGGTGTGTCGGATGTCTGCAGCTCGCTCTGCATCCTCCATGTCGCACACGCGGACGTCTGCTCTCACCGAAAAGCTATCGCGTGCTCTAGCCGCGGCTACTGCAAGAACGGCAGCGCACTGGGCCTCTATGTCTGCCTCCGACCCTGCGTCCGACCGCTCCACGACAAAGGACTGGTCCTCATCGAGGAGGTCTACCTCGTCCTAGCAGTCAATCACCTCCTCCTGCTGCCCAGCACTATCTGCCAGAACCACCTGGGTGTCTGCTGTGGGCCGAGCATCAGCATCTGTATCACCTGCTCCTCCTGCTGCTACGCCTGGCACCATGGCAGCTGTCTCCACACCAGCTAATGCAAGATCGTGCGCATCGTCGGGCGCAGCTCCGGCATCGGCCGTCGTCACGTCATCCGCCAAAACATCAACGATCACCAACTCCATCCCCGACTCTGACTCAGCATCGGACCAATCCTCCTCTGACGAAGAGTCTCCGTCACAGCGAATGTCTCCCCCTGCTGAAATCTCCGCTAGCTGAGTCTGCTGTGTGGCTTCATCCACCTCAATCATCCTGCGCTGTAGAGCAGTCGCATCACCAATGCCGAGCTCTGCCGTGGTCGTCAGCGGACACACCATCCCCCCCACGACTGGCACCTCGGCAGGAGCTGTGGGAACTCGATAGATCAACCCGTGGACAGGAGACGAGGGGATCTCGTCACCTGAGACTCCTCCCATAGCCACGTCTACTGCCAGCGTCCCGTCAGTAGCAGTGACTGAAACTGCTGCTGTTGTCACGACGTCGATAGCTACCGACACACCCACTGCCTGGACGTCTGGCGACACTCCACTGGTCACCATTGTAGCGGAACAGACGTCTGCTCCACATGTGCCGACTGACAGCGCTCCGGCTACTACTGCCTCATCCACAGGTGCTCCCCACCTGCCTCTATGGTCTCTGCTACGTCAACTATAGTCTCCATCTCCATGTCTGCCTCCAACTGCGCGTCAGACCACTCGTCCGTCTCCGAATCCACATCGGACCACTCGTCGGATGGCTCGTCCTCACTGAGAGCGCCCTGTCGTGAAGCACCGTCTGTCGCATCCCTCATGCACTCGCCGGTGGTCGTCGGCGGACACTCCATCCCCCCCTCGACCGACGCACCGGTAGAAGCTGCGAAGGGGTGCCGCACAAACTTTGCGACTGGGGAGGAGGGATTCAGCTCCGTGGTGACGTCTGTTGATGCTACGTCTGCTGCTGCCTCCTGCACACGTCTCGCCAAACTTGCTCTCCGCCGCCTCGCGTGCCGAGTCTGAGAACGACGATGGCGAGCCGAAGAGACTACCCCAGAAGTGGAGGGGTCACTGGTCGGGATGACTCCAACTGCCTCCAGCACAGAGCAGAGGGTGTCAGATGTAGAGCTAAGTTCGGGAGGCGTGGCATCGTTAGGTGATGACACTGACGGAGGTGAGGATGGCTAGAAGGAAGAAGAGGGTGTGTGAAGCGGCACGATGGCAACAGCCCGCTCAGAGATCACGTGGTCGAGGAGTTGTTGTACCATGCGCTTCATACCCTGGAGCTCGGCGTACACCACCGCCATGGCTCCACTGAGGGGCGCGACTGTATGAGCTGATGTATCCGAGGCGGATGGTGGAGTAGGGCGGGACCGTAACCAGGGCGGTCGCCACCCAGCAGGGCGCTGGCGACATTGGCACCAGCCATGGTGTCGGTCACAGCAAAAGTAGCAGGCAAAGTCGTTGGACGCCAGAGGCGTGTGCCACGGCTGGAAAGGCCATTGTGGACGCGACATCTGCCACGTATGCTGAGCAGGTGCCAGCCACGGCGCCGGCTGCGCTCCCTGCGACGCCAATGTGCTCATCTCTAGAGTGTGGTGTGGGTGAGTGTCTGGGACACTCGCTCCCACTCGTACAAGGCCACAAGGGGAGGTGAGCGATCGAAGCACAGTCTCTCAGATGTGATGTGATGCCGTCACGAGGACGGCCACCACGACGTTGGTGGTGGGTTGCTGTGCGACCTCAGGTCGCCTTCGGTGCTTCTAATGTTGCACCGGGTGCCGTCGTCAGCCAACGGCTGTGGTCTCAAGCCACCTTCGCTGTTGCTTCTGCTACTGCGACTCTCGCGGCGGCTGCTGCTACTGAGGTTCCCGTCGTCAGCCGACGGTGGTGGCCTTAGGCCACACTTAAAAGGTGACAAAAAAATGAAAAGAGTAAAGGGATTTTTTTTCAGGTGCCTCCTTCACGGGTGCCCCCTTTGGGGTTGTTCAGGGGTGCCCAGCCCGGGGAGACCTCAACCCCTCTCTTTTCCTTTTTTTTATTTTCTTTCAGGTCTGGCTCGACCCTCGCTTCGAGTGAGCCCATCGAGCGAGCTCGCTTGGTGAGCCCGTCGAGCGAGCTCGCTCGGCGAGCCCGTCGAGCGAGCTCGCTCGGCGAGCCCGTCGAGCGAGCTCGCTCGGCGAGCTCGCTGGCTGCGAGCAAGCAGCCTTGCGCTGCTTGCTCGCAACGCGAAACTGCAGTGCAGCTTCGCGTGACGATCAGATTCATTCCACGACTGACCGCCTGCACGCCGTAGATGCAGCTGGCCGGCACGCTTCCGCAGCAGAGCTTGACGAACTGCACATGCGTCTCGACGCAGCGCAGTCCGTGTGGCCGCATGCACCACAGCAGCTGGCATGCATACGGGAGGCGATACAGTTTGAGGAGGCCCTCAGCGCTGCTCCAGTCGCATCTGCAGATGACGACAGTAGTGACGACTACAACAGCGATGACCATGACAGCGACGACGCCACTCCGGGGTGAGGCTCTGTGCGGACACATCCCACCAGCATCGTCGTCACCTTTGCTATTGCTGTGCAGGGGTATGTGGCCATGGGGGAGCCGCGCTCCCTCCTCACGGATTGTGTTGGAAGCAGCCATCAGCTTTGCTCGTACTGTCAGCCTCTGCAGCCCAGGGGGAGTGTTGGTGTGAGGACTTTGGTCTGACATCTTTTTGAGGACAGCGAGGTTACTTAGGGTGCAGCACGATGCTATGGTCCAGGTTATGCCGGTCGAGACCCACGCACCTGGTGAGTTTCACTGGTGTGATGTGGAGACCCGTTGCCCCTATGTGTTATGTATGATCCATGCATGATGTGGTCGAGACCCGGGCACCCGGAGACACGTTTCCGGGGTCACGAGGAGACCTGTTTCTCTGTCTCTCTTGCTTTGATGTTTGACACGTAGGTGTGTGATTCACTTCGTGCATGGTCGAGACCCGGGCACTTGGTGGGATGCACCATTGTCACGAGGAGACCCTGTGCTGTGGTATGCTTGATCAGTGCTCGCTATGATTGGTTCCCTGAGCCATCATCTCTTGCCTTCGCTCAGACATCATTATGTTGACAGTTGTGTCAGCCAGGGGGAGTGTTGGTGTGTGTGGCTTCCACCTGTCACGAGCGACGGCAAGGAGAGCAGCGCTAAAGGAGAGCGCGACGACATGATCCCGGATGCAGACGCAGCTGGCACCGGAGCACCGACGAGTGGTGGCTCCATCCACCAGCAGCTGCCAGAGAGCTGCCACGACGCCCTGGGTGCTTGCCGGGATGCTTTGCGGTTTTTTCTGCAGACGCTAGAGTTTTCTCGGTGGACTGGCTCTAGAGCCCGATTTGCATGTTTTGTATTTCCTGTCCACCGATCGATGCCGGACTTGTGTGTGTCACCAGTCGTAGCGTCCGGCTTGAGATCCTGCATCTCTAGGTTCAGACGGCGTAGCGTTCTGATTTGTCTNGTGTTTTGGGCCGGTTTTAGGACAGACCTTGCACTGCCGTGTGCGACACCTGTCGTGCGCCGCGGCAGGTATTTATACTGTGGACTTGTCATTTGTTATCTCTCTCTACAATTATATTCAGTTTGAGTTTCCTGACACTCTGTTCGTGTCCCTACCCAGACCCTTGCAGTTTTGTCTCTAACTGGTGATTGTTGTCACACGCTGACCTGGCGCTAACGCCTAGTGTCGCGGCAAGTGGTTAGGAAGGTTCTAGGAAACTTCTCATGGCCTTCCCGCCACTCACCTGCAGGCACCTCACAGTGGTCGACACTTCCGTCGACAGTTTCAGCCACACTTTCCCACCTCTCTGTTGTTCACAGGAATCTTCTTGGTGGCCAACTCCTAGAGCAGTTTTCTTGGTTGTTCTACATTTACTGTCACTTAGGTTTTACATTTACTGTCACTTAGGTTGACTATGAAGGGCTCTTTGTGCATCTGCTGCGTCTTTTGGATTGTCGTTCTGACAACTGAGGAGCTCGAACAGTTCCCGAGTCTGTTCTGGTTGTTGTTTCTGAGTTGCTAGGTCTCTCCTAGGTACTTGGTTGATTTTTCCCACTAGGTTGGTGGATGCGGTGTACAGACGCACGCTGTTGGAGTGGGTATCTCTCCCTTTGTTTCAGTCTGTATGTACACTTGTTTTCAAGCATATCTTTGCCATCTCTCCACCCTTTCGAGCACCGTCTTTCTCATTGTCTTCTATGCAACAGAGCCTCTCACACACAAGGTTGCTTCTGGGTTTCTTCTTTCCCTCATGGCATTAGAGCAGTTGGGCGACCGTGTATGTGCGCTCCACCATACAACACGCAACACTAGTAACACAGA
>SZWC01012286.1:41220-63720 GCA_023375785.1 Penium margaritaceum | reverse complement strand
CATGTCAGCCTTACTGTCTCGCCTTGCGGGCCAGGAGAGGAGGATGCGGAGCGAAGTGCAGCGAAGGTTCTGAGTCCTCGGGCAGCATGGCTACCACTCCTTGCGATAGAGGACGTTGAGGTGTGGATTTACGGTGCTGGGTCCCGCCTGAAGCCTCCGGAAGCTGGAACTGGCTAGGGAAGTGGACTGGTCTAGTGATAGAGCGTGATCGCGATTGGAGGAGCTGCGCACGTCCGGTCAAGTGCGTGGGGTCTTGAATGTGAGGCGCACGTTTTGGGCGTGGAACATCCTACGAGCGGATGGTCGTGACGCCGGATCTAGCAAGAGATAAGTGCTTTCATGTGCAGAAAGGCAGGACTCGTACGGGCCCGTGCAGTTAGCTACCACAGCCGCAGTGACAGTCATCTCTTGAAGCTGCGAGATTGTGGTAACCTGTACCCTCGAATGACGATCTGTACCACAGAATGACAACCTCCAGAAGTCTTCGCAACTCCCCCACAGGGGACGATTTGAGAGTGGCGGGAAGACTGCCTTTCGACGTTGGCCCAATCCGAAGGGAAAACGCTCGAAATTTTCCGGAAACCACATCGATGAGTGAACACAGAATAGCGTTACAGTAAAAATGAGTGCGATGGAGAGGTTGAGTTACGTTGGAACTGCTTACGAAACAGGGTTTCATTTCTGGAAGGCCTGCACAAGTGGCAGGAACGAACTATGGATTGATACGATTCTATGTGGACAGCCCGGCAAGATCGGTGCCGAACGGTGTGCCGCGACTCGAAGCCTCCCACAGGCGCCGATGAACAAGATGTGTCGTCGTCCTCGAAACGAGTCGACAGCTCGAAAGGGTTCGAGCTAGACCCCGAAATTCAATAAGCCAAAGGTTTGTGCAGTGAACACCCCTCTAACAGCAGGAACCAATATAGGACCACCTCAATGAGGATAGGAGTGGTGTGAATGTCTCCCAAATGTTGGGAAGAATCTCTCTCGGATATTTTTGATGCGTGAAAAAACAAATGAATATTTTTTCATAACATATTTCTCCATAACGTTTTTTTAAATCAGTTTCCCTTCTACCTCATGTACTGCATCCTCTCTTCTTTTCCTTGCCCATTAACATCTCTCCGGAATTCTCACCAAAAGAACGGAGGTTTTTGTTCCTTCCCTTCCTCCATTCCATCCTCGCCTTATTCTCTCACTTTCACCTACCATCTCTCTTTACTCACCATTTACATTCTTCTTCATCACTCGCTTTCCTTGCCTTCGTCCTTGTCACCCTTAAATACTTTCTCTTTCCCTCCAAGCCCCCGCCCCCCCCCTGCCCCCACGATGCCCTTCATACCCCCTTTGAATTGGTCCAATGCATCCACCTCAATTCTGGACCTTGCTCTTCAACCGTCACTCACGCTTGACCTCTTAACATCCTCCGTTACCATACCTTATCGCGGTTGGTTTTACTGCAGCAAGTTCATTCGCACTCGGCTGAGCGCCAACCATATACCCGAAAATAGCCCAAACACTTGTGTGCTATCCATATGGTCTAGGGTATCCATATGGTCTTGGGTATGCCCTCCCTCGGACCTTGAAACAATCCATGCACTCACCCCTTACACCCCTCCGTTCACTGCAAAAGCA
The DNA here is from genome assembly GCA_023375785.1 of Penium margaritaceum. NCBI lineage: Eukaryota > Viridiplantae > Streptophyta > Zygnematophyceae > Desmidiales > Peniaceae > Penium > Penium margaritaceum. The sequence continues at coordinate 62,085 of SZWC01012286.1, read as the reverse complement.
CACCATCCACACCTGTGAAACAGGTGTGGATATTGGACCTTTTATCTATCCACTCATGCACACGGGTGACACCCTCGTCTTTTGCTAGCACGGAAGGGGACATGCCACCGTCAGTGTTAGCCCATTCTTTTACAGGGTTGACTACTCATGGAACCCTCATAGAGAAAAAGAAGGGGATGGGAGAGAACGCTCATAGCACCTCAACCAATCCTCGCATGCATACCTTGAATGCCTCTGGTTCCAGTGCGCCCACGAGTATGTTGGGCAGTTTCGCCTCTTGCTTCACAAAGTGGTGCCAGTTCAGCAGCTGCTCCATAAACGCCGCATTGGCAAATGTGCAAACCACCGGCCGAGCAGGCACCATACGCTCAAGTGCCAATGCCAGCTGGTCAAGGGGCACGGCTGAGCAGCGCAGTAGGGAGGCATCTAGACGTGCCTGCTCCCCTCTCTCCTCCTCCGTGGGAGCGCAGGGGCTGCGCTTGATGGGACTTGGAGAAGGAGTTGTTGGAGGACTGGTGCTCATGGCCTGCAGCTCAGGTGGACTAGTCTCAACAGTTCGTGTGTTGGATTCCTGCAATCGCTTCTGTCCTGCTGATATGCCATTTGAGTCCCTCGGGGGAAGAAGTCGGGCATTTTCTTGAATCGAATTGGAGGCCAGGACTGGCTCTTCAACTGCTGCAGACAGCCTTGGATCTAGAGGCAGGCCTCCAACCCCATTAGCTCTCTCGACCCTCGCAATTCTGTCAGCCGTCGTGCTACTTGCGTCAGAGAATTCAGGGCTCGCGTCGTGCCTTGGATCCACAGCGTCAGTACCACTCGTAGTCTTGTTTGGAGTGGAAACCAAGCCAGGCCATCTAAGCGACCTTATCGCAGCAAACGCAAAGGAAGCCGAGAGAATGAAAACGAAAAAACGCCAGTCTCTCCTGCATCCCCTTGTGCTCCCGCTGTTGCCGCTGCTGCTGCTGCCGCTGCTACTGCAGCTCACTCTCCCACGATCCTTGGTGTAAAATAAAGCAATAGCCCGTGAGGGGATGCCTCTGCCGCGGGAGATTGCAGGCAGCGCTCCGCTTAGACTAGTTGCGCGACTGCCGTGCAGCATGGCGATCAGCAGAAGGCAGTAACCGGAAATCTTTGTGCACTTCCTTGCTTGCTTGCTTGCTTGCTTGCTCACTTGCTTGCTCCCTTCCTTGTTTTCTCGCTTGCTTGCTTGCTGCCTCAGTCAGACCTTAGCATCACTTCCATCCGTGGTAAACACAGTCAGGTGCACTTAGGTCTCCGCTGCTACGTTCGTGGGCGTGAGAGCGTGTTTGGCGTTCCCGTGAACACTGGCCTAGCCGTGGCAGCCAGACGTTCAAGTTCGAACGGGCTGCGCCTTCTCGGAAGGAGAAGCGCGTTAGGTCCGGTCCGGTGCTACCCAGCGCCGACTGGCAACCAACTTGCACCGACCATTTGCGGCTGATCCACAAGCTTCGCTTGTCTCCCCACCCCCCTCCGCCCCTTCGCTTGCCCGTACGCACAGCCGCCGGTCCAGCCAATGGGCTCACATCGACTCCGATCTGGAGGGCTCAAATGAGTTCCCGCCGAAGCAAAGAACCAATGACAGCCGTCGATCTCGTCCATCGAAATCGAGGAGCAAGATGATCATTCCTGGAGTGCTTCCGCGGCTGCAAGTGGAAAGAGGGTCTATTCATCGCATAATCGTATCGTGATCTTTCATCAGCCGCTTCTGATAGCCAAGCAATCTGATGAAGGTAAGACTGTGGGTAGGCAGATACCAATTTTCATCTGCGATAGTAATAGCTAAAATAATGGGAGATTTGCTCATCATATGTTGGGTTTGGATAAAAATTCTGCTTATGCTTTAATACATCCATAATTCTCTCCTGACCTATTGCACGATTGTCTTGCTTCGTCCATCCTCCCATTTCTACGCCGAGACGGCCGAACAGGTCTTGAACATCCTTCAATGACATGCAATTCTTGTAGGGTAATTTATTACTACGCACGGCAACAACGGATGGGGAACGCTATCAAGCTACCAAGAATAACCAGTCGAAATGCAGAAAATGAACGGGGGAACACCGCAACCGAAATCGCCCTCCTCCATACACAATCGCTAGTGGTTGTAAGCAACACCCAGCTGACACTGTGACGTGTACACAACTGAAAGTCACGAATCTTGTGCGTTGTTCCGCAGCATTTTTTTTTGTATCTTGTAGTGAGCGCCAATGACGTGGCAGGTAAGGGACTGACAGATTTCTGGTTCGGCAGACTACATTTGAATCGTGCGTGTTTCAAGGATGTATAGTCGTGGAGGGTGTCCCACCGACCTCCTCCACGACAGTTTGTCGATACAAAATGGCAGGGTCGGTAGCGAAACCAGAATTGTATCGATACATTTATCGACCAGAGGGCGTCGCGGAGAGTCGCATGGCGACCCTCCGCGAGGCCCTGTAATGTGTCAACCTCCTCGCGAACTCGCGTCGCTGTTGACTTACTGTTCCGCTGGCCGAGGGATCCGGGCTCAACTCCCGGTGTGACATAAGCGCTTCACAATTTCTTTGTCAAGTTGTCGTGGGCTTCCGGTTCTGGCGCTACCGCTCGCCTTATTAGCGCGTAGGTACATTTTTTCTGGGTAGCGCCTAAAATAATAAATTTTTGTTGTGGAAGAGGTTCAATGCCGCTCACTACAAAAAAAATGTTGCGGAACAACGCATTGAACTTGATCAGATTCAACATTAGGCAAAGTTACAAGGTACCCCATCTCGGATGTTCGAAAGCGCCATCCACCCTTTACGGAGTATTCTGGTCTCCAAATTCCCCGTGTTTCAGTTATTCACATCTACAGACCGCGACTTCAAACCTTTGACCTCAGGAGAAACCTCAGTCGGAGTGTTGGTAACGATGCACCACGCCGGGTGCATGGTCATTGTCCTGGCGTTTCCATTTTACGACCTTAGCGGCATTTCTCAATGAAAAAACATTATTGTTCTGAAACATTTTTATAAATAAAACGATTCCTTGCTAAAATGCGGGAGGGGTGCATTTTACAACGTTACATGGGGGGGTCAAAAACAGACGATAAATTCAAAAATGACACGCGATGATAGGATGCTCTTCCACCTATTACATAGGACGTGTTCCGAGAAATAGAAAGACTGCTAAAAATACTCTAAACGACTTCATACCAAAACAGGCTATATTGTGATGTTACAACATACCAATCATGTCAGGGTATAGTGTAATGTGACAATGTATCCCGTGGTCCATCATGGAGTTTCTTGTGCATAAAAGGGTTAAGAAAGAACTATATTACATCACAAAATACAAAGCGGTTTTCCTAGCGATTGGGGGGTTTGGTGAGTTCGGTTTCGGAAAGCAAAGTAACTGAATATTTTCTTCTTCAACAATCGCTTCCAGGCGGACCTATGAACAGGACAACTGACCAGTTCCTACCACAGCTGCAAAACTATGAGTGTTTATTTTGAAAAACATAGGCCTGTGTCACACCAAACGAACTCAATTCACTGCGAGAAGTCGCGATGAGATGAGTTTGTAACGTCAATCGACTCGTTCGTTGCAAACAGCGTCGAACGTGCTTGATTTTTCGTTATTGACTCGATGGTGCACAATTTTCCGCATCAAAGTTCATTCAGCAGTAGTGTGACACCATCCGCTCGCAAGTAGCATGCATGTTTTAAATTTTGTTTCTTTTCAAACTCGTGAAAGGAGAGTGACGTAGTGCGAGCTATGACGTGGCTCACTTTGATGACGTCACAATCAAGATAAGGACAAGCAATATGAGTCAACAGTGGTTCGTCCGACAACTTTTTTTTCGAAAATTACGAGACCGACGAGGGTTGCTACGAGTTGCTACACCTCCGGGGCTGTAGCAACTCTTTAGCAACTCGTCGACAGCGCCCCAGATATCTCACGTTCATCATGGGGTGCGACTCGAAAACATGGGTCAACGCTGACAGTCTCGTGTCAGAAAATGACTGAAATTTTCTGTGCGTGCGGTAGCGCCGAGTCTAGTTGCTACAAGCCCCTGTGTGACCGCAGATGCCCAACGACGACACATGACTCGCCGTTTTCTCAAGAGAGGGAAAGCGGAACGCGGGAACGAGTTGCTACGGGGCAGTGTGACACCGGCCATAATGGAACGCAAAGCGCTCATCAATGATCTCGCGTCCGCATTGGCCCCCACTGGGCTCACTCGGTTTGAAGAAAACGAAGGGTAGAACCTGTGCGAAACTGTGTCGTTTTAACCAGTGATTGCAACAGACTGATGTGGAGGTCAACCTCAGCACTGAAACAGGTCCAGTGATTGAACCTGGTCCCCAAAAAAACCATTCAAGAGGAACGGATAGAGGGATGGATTCTTCCATCATATGTTTGAATCAGATTATAGGCAATCATAAAATCTTATTCACTTCTTCACTCCTTCACCCCATCGCATGAAGCCAAATTCTAAGAGAAACACCCACTCCGTGGGTAAGGCTAAGAACACCGTAAGGTTGGAGCTTGCATGCAAGCCAGGACGCCTAGAAGGGCTTTATTTTTAAAAAAAGAAAAAAAAAACTCGAGCTATCATTTTGTCTTATGTCGTGTGTGGTAGGGCCTAGTGATAGGGTTGGAGTTCGAGATAAGGAACGACGAGTAAAGCTGGCTATTGGGTGGGGGAGTCTCAGGGCAGATGGAAGATGAAGGATAGAGGGATACCAGGATGGTCGTGAATGGTGACAAAGTTTGTGACGTGCAATTTTTGCAGGAGAAAATCCCTTGCGTGGAGAACACAGGCCCAAACGCGAAGAATGAAATTTCGAATTTTGGATATGCCACATCCAGAGTAGCCAATGTTAACGAGACAGGTTAACAAATGGCCCACAATGTGTTTTACAAAAAGAATTCAGCCATGTATTTGTGTGTACGCTCTTCATGGAGCTGTCGTGGAGGAGGAACGCGTGGGGTTGAGGCAATAAGATGAAATTCCAATAGGGATGAATCAAAGGGAGTTCGAAGCGGCCTAATAGAGGGTGAAAGACAAAAAAGTGGGTCATCTTTTTAAAAGGTTGCATAAAGGGAGATGTTTTTTGTTGGTTCTTTCACACATCTCTCACTTGTACTCTGTTATCTCCTCTCGGCTTGTGTACATTGGCGTGCAGATGACTGACGATGAGATGCGACGCTGTTGTAGTGTCTTCCGAGGGAGCTGACGCACACTAAGGCCTACACGCAGTTTGCTGGAGCGTCCTCCCTCTAACGTGCTCAGCTCCATCGGCAGACCTCCTTGGCAGTCGTGCCGCCGACAGGCACCGTCACTGCATGTGCTGTCTGCACATGTCCAGTGACATGTTTGATTGCACTGTTGTCACCGCTGCGTTGTATCATGCCTAGGGTCCGAGTTTCATGATTTTCTGGCACTGTTCGTACCAGAGATTTGCATAGACGCTGCCAGGGTTTAGGCAGCCATAACTCCTCACTATTAGTTTTCTAGCCGATTGCATGATTGCGTTTGCAGCATGCGTATTATGGTATGGTCCAGTTTTCAAGCAAAACGGACGACTCCCGGGTTTTGGGCTGTCTGTCGTCTGTCTGCTGGCAGGGCTCACCGAGAAAACCCTGCCTGCCAGAAACTAGGTCTATTTACTGATTGGCTTAGAAACTGAGTAACAAGATCTATAGATCTGGGGGGAGCTAGAATTTAGAGGGTTCTCCCATTGTTGCTAATTCTTGTTTCTTAATCAGTCATTTTCTGTTCGGGCAGTTTGACCTAAGGGTCCTGTTCCGATATGCGGCTCAACTACAAGGCCCCTTCTTCTAGTTTGGGAACCACGGGGCCATGACGGCCTATCTGAGAAACAAGGGAGCCCTGCTGCTAAATCTCAGCGACGACGGGGCCCTTTCGCACAATCCTGTTTGTCAGATCTTCGGGCAAAGCCTGAAAGGCAAGTCAAGATGTTCATCGTCGTACAGGCGCCCCCTTCGCTCGTTTTCTTGGTTCGCACACCGGTTTTCACGACCGCAAAGACCTTATACCGATTGCTGGATAACTATGTGATTCTAGATTGAGGTTCGAAGATCAATTGGATGTGTTTCTTTGAGTTTGTCAATCAGCAATCCCGAGTGCAACTAAGGACTGCCGATGAGTAGTGTTGACCAACTTCTCTCCTAAGCGGGCAGTCATTAACCGGCAGAGGCATCGGGATCTGTATTCGCAAAGGTAAAAAGCGGGCCCTCGCGTCAGTCGCCGCCCAAATGCAGGCCTCGGCGCTGATGCCTTGAGAAAGAGGGTCCTCGCGTTAGGTGTAAGAATGAACCCGGGCCCCTGGGTCAATTTATCCTTCTAGTTCTCAGCTGTTTTCTAGTGCCAACACTGGCGCGCACGTCTCTGAGTAACAAACTCAGTGCACTCATACTTAGACTCTAGAACAACAGTATGAGTGGGCAGCAGACTGAGGGCGCAGCAGACTAAGCAACGAGCGTGGAAGCCCGCATGCTGCATCAACAACACAGCTGCCCCAACCTGCACACTAGAATAGTCTCCAACTTTGTTTTTGCATTAGAATTCTCCTTCTGGAAGGGAGAAATACCCTACTGCCACATGAATTTGTGCTTTAAATTTTTTGGCCTTGCACACTACTTTCGTTTTTTATTTCTTTTCGGGTTTGCACATTAATTGAAGGAAATAGTGATAAGAGTGTACGTGCTTCCGTTTGATGTAGTGAATTTCTTTATGTCGGAATCACGTTTTCTGTGCAATTTTCCAAGGGCAACCTTGCAATGTCGTTGGTGCACGTCCGGACTTTGTGGCGAATAGCCAGCCCCACACAAAAACTGGTGTGCTCAATCACTATGCCTCGGTGAAAGCCAAAGGTCGTGAGCAGCACGTTTTGACACTGTGAGGCATGTCGCTGATTCACATCGCACACCTATGCGAGCGGCCTCCGCGTACAAGTGGCAGGTCACTGTCGATTCCTCGTTGTCGCAACCAATCCCGCCAGGATGTCTTCTCTCACTCATTTCTTCCACAAAGTGTCTCAGAAGCAGCATGTGGAGAATTTCGCCCGCGATCTCGTGGCTCCCAAGCCCGCCCTTCCTCCTCGGCGAGGTCCCGGACGTCTGCGAAAGACACCTCCTGTTCTTCCGCCATCCGTCACTCCTTCTTCCTCTACAGTTCCTTTTGCTAAGAGCACAAAGAGCGTGTCCACGCGGCAGTCCATCCACGAGACCCTCCTGCGTAAACGCCAACTAGTGGTGCTTTCGGACGACGACCCCACGGCGCCTTCTTTGCCTGAGACGGATGACGTCATTGATGATGATGGTAGCAGTCACATCATGGACGAAGACGTCCATGCAGCCCTGATGGACGACATTGACATAGCCGTCCTGACTTTCATCTCAGTAGACGAGCTAGCGGCACGTAAGGAAGCTGAGAAGCAGGTTGTGGCGGCCCTTCTCGCTGAGCTCGAACCAGATGGGCCCGAGGTCCACGTTGATGAAGACAAAGCTGCGAAGCTAGTCCCTGTCCAGCCCGAGCCAGCATGCAACTTGAAGAAGCGTGGGTCCTACGTTGACTGGTTTGAACTCGGGCCATGTGCCGATCATCCATGCCGTGATCATGCGGAACGACGGCAACATCAACAAGGCCATCGCCTTTTTATGTCGCACCTATTGTACTCCGAGCACGCCCTCCATCTAGGAATGCCTCTCTTACTCAACCATGAAAGGATGGTACGAACCATGTAGGACGGTGCTAAAGCCACGCTATGCACCTGCACTCGTCGCAGGCGGCGACCAAGCAAAGGACCTCGCCGAGTTGAAGACGCTGCGCATCCAGGGATTTTGAGGAAGGAAAGGCTTCTTTCCTGATCACCCTACCCTCAAAGGCGAAGTTATGTGCTTGCTCGAGGCTATGAGGGATAGGGGAGTTCCGCTGTGCAGTGCCACCATAAAAGAGGAGGTCCATGCCATCATGAAAGAGCGAGGAGTCGAGGAGCTGTGCGGCAGGCCATGCGCGAATCTTTTTAGCCGCAGCTGGTGTCGTACTTTCGTCGCTGACGAGCTGAAGTGGGCATGGCGATGCGACACTACAGCTTTGTAGAAGCTACCAGACGATTGGGAGCAACACGCACGGGTCATGCATCATCGTGTTCCATTCTACATCGGCCTGCACAAGATTCCCCCTCATTTGGACCAGAAAATTTATCGTGATGCATCCAACAGGGGAGAACCGTGACATGACAGAAAAAACCTCACAATGGTACTTCACTCATACGGCTAACCACTGGGCCACTGTGGAAACAAAAAAAATAGTGGTTTTGCATGGTGTTGGAGCCGTACTTCATCCGCAAGTGCGCAGAGTACAATCTAGACCACACCAGCAACAAGCTCCTGCTCGTGCTCAATGCATGGCGGCTCCAAGCGTTGAATACGTTCCGTGCTTGGGTTCGCGAACGCTTTTCCTGGGTGCAGTTGCTGTACATCCCTCCAAAATACACACCCAAGCTTCAGCCATGTGACATTGGGCTACAAAAACCATTCAAAGGAGAGGTGTCCAAGGGGTATGCATCATGGGTGGGGGAGAAGCTTAAGGATTTACCTCATGCCAACCTCAGAATGTGTCACATCAAAGACGCTATAATAGGATGGATGCTGAAGGGATGGGGGCATCTTCGAAAAAACCCACAGATCATGCAGAATTCATGATGCGAAGGAGGGTGGGGTAGTTGTTTTGATGTGGACTTCCAGTGTGTTGCTTCGAATGACGTTCTCATGTACATGACCTCGTCGGATCAGCAGGGGTACGAGGAGGAGGATGACGTAGTTGTCTAGCTTCAGAGTAGGATGCTCTTTGATAAAAAAATCACTCATTAGTTTTCTCTCCTTGACTCTCTGTCGTGACTTGCATCCGGGCCCATTAATTGGTGCGGGACCCACCCCCTCCCCTCTGTCGATCTCCCTTCCGGCTCTGATCATTCAGACACACACGTGATGACACTTCGTAACGAATTCATGTAACAACAGGATATGTCCCTAATTTAACTCTCAGATAAGGTCTTGGTATGCGTACATCAATCACTCTCATAGTTTGAAAAGTGAACTTGACAATGAATTAGTAAAACACACACAAAATCGCATGTAAATATTCTTCATGCACATGAATACTTAAAACCCGAGGAAAAAAACATTTATGCACGAATTCATGTTGCAGTAGGGTATCCACAATTTTCATCCTGGCTAGTAATGACTTGTGAATTTCAGACTCCCCCAAGGCCAACGCCTTGGGATGCGCAAGCGATAGCTAGAGAATAAATTTGGAGGCATGTCAAACTATGTTCTTGTAAAGTATTGAACAAGAGGAAGTTGAGGAGGGTCTTGATGTTATGGAGGTGAGAATGGTTGGGAGGGTAGACGTAGGAATGGAAGGAAAGCTTGGAGTTTAAATAGGATTGTATTACGAATTCTTCAGTTGAGCTTGAGAACAGGTGCCTGAGGGAGGCCTCTACTAATCAACTCTTCACGATGGAATTCCATGTGTAGTTGAGGTCCATGATGCGGTGGAGTATATGATACGAGATTCAGATTGGTTATAAGGGACATGAATAGGGGGAGGGGGAACGTCCGTGGCATGACCACCTAGTCAAATGAGGTAGGTTTTCTAGTAGATGGTACGTAGTCCACTATAGCGGGTTGTAGAACGTACAAGTTGGAAAGAGAGGATATCTCTTAGGATAATGTGATGATTAGGATAAGAACATCTGTGCAAATATTGAATGATAACAAAAAATTACTTTGGCACCCCCTGATCCTCTATGTTACGTCCTTGGCGTAAACAAGTCCCTAAAATTCATGCGTGGGAATTTTTAACCTCAAAGTCATGGCCCACCATTTCAGCGCCTCCAGATGTCTACATCAATTGGTCCAAGGCATTATGGCCAACTATCTCACCCTCCAGCAACCCGTTCAAGCAGGTTCTGAAAAGTTTGACCACTTTCTATAAGTTTTAGCATAACTATCACAAACCATATGAATCTTTGGATAGTATTCAGTTTATCTCTCATGGCTAGACCCTTTTAAGGAGCATCTTGATGTTCTCAATGCCTCCACCTTCTTGAAGAGTTTCTCAAAGTTGCCTTTGACTATTGCGTAGGATGGAACCTAGGTGGTTGAGAGGTATAAGATTTAAAGAAGAAGACTTGAAAAAACAAAATATCGATTCAGAATGAACAACAAATGTTAAGGGTACACACCAAATCCACGGATCTGTGGATAATACTCCCGATTCTTGGATCTCGGATCCATCCGCGGATCCAGTTCTTTCCTCTAGATCCCACCCGATGGTTCGAAACGACAAGCAAACCATTTAGGTAGATGATTAACTGCGAGAAGCCGGCCGTAATGTATGACGTGGACAGTATGCCTCTAGCGGCCATCCAACGACGACTCCGCATTTCATTGTACAAGTGGAAGATCCAAATGACGAGGGTGAGAAAAGAAATTGTGAAACCTTTAATTCATTCTATCAGGATATACTGAAGCAATACTTATGCGTACATTTGTACTTCCTAAAGATAGCTACATGTAATTGCCTAAACAAAATAAAGAAAACAACTCTCAACCTGCAACAAATTTTTTTGCAATAATAAAAAAGAAGATCCCATCAAACACAAAAATGATTGGCCTTAAATGGTGATACCTTTCTAACAAAAGTTTGTATCAAAGTATGAAAAACACATACCATAAATTTTCATTAAATTTAATATGAGCCCACTCTTTTACTACGTAGTAGTGTAAAAACATTTTATGTCATGAATATGGATCCTCCAAATACAACGAGAATGTTTCATCACCCTAGCTCCATGCATGTAAGTCCTTTCTTAGAGGAGAATTGTTTGTACAACACAAAAATCAAGGTTTGCTGGGACGCATAAGACAAAGTAGTGCACTGAGTACATTCCTAGTGTGTTTTTGAATGCAGACAAAGGGCACTCACCACATACACTAGGCCCATGCACTAAGGTACTTCATAAGAGAAGGTTTTGGCCATAGATGACAATATGGAAGGCGTGCTAGGACATATGAGACAAATGAGCGCATTGAGTGTGCTCTTAATGTAATTTTATATGGTGACTACTAGACCCACGCACTGAGGTCCTTCCAAAAAAAAGTTGTTTTTCCATACGGGAAAAAAAGGAATATTTGCTTTAACATATGAGACAAATGAGCAACTGGGTGCGCTCTAAGTGTGTTTTTGTATGGGTGCCAAGCTGTAGCTGGAGGGCTGGTTTGGCCCTCCCACCTAGCAGCAACGAGGGGGTAGTTCGCAACCACCCCTCGCTAATGTGAGGGCTGGTCAGTGGCCAGCCATGCGCTGGCTGCCGGCCGACTGCCGGCCGGCTGGGTGGCCAGCGGCCAGTCAGATGACCGGCCGTCCACCCACCGGCAAGCCACCAGCCGCCGTTCGAGCTGGTGGCTCGATTGGCGGCCAAGAGGCCACAAGAGCCTCAAGGGCGAGGCTCGTGGCCTCATGCCCTGCCCCTTGATCACCCTCCTTGCCAGCGAGAGCAAGCAAGGAAGAGTGATGAGCACGAGCGAGAGTGACACGAGAAAAAACAACAGTGTCAGCGCCAAAGTGCCAAACGTGTCTCGCACACGAAGATTTCACGCCGACGTGTCAAAAATAAAACTCGAGTTCGTTTAGGTCAAAAAACAAGTTTTGAAACTAGAAGATTGTGTGAACTCACGAGTTCGATGTAATATTCCCTCATTTTAGACCGAGAACAAGGGGGAAATATAAAAATGGAAATGGGCCTACGGAGACTCAAAATATTATAGTCTCCTTGCACGGGTTATTCATGACGATAACCCCCAAAGGGATGTAGAGGGGAAAACTCCTTGAGAAAGCTATGGACACTATTTTGTGAGCTCCAACAATGACCTCAGTGCAGGAGTTGGAGACGCGGCCATTATTGTGGTTTCAGAGCAGGACGACCCTCACGATCAAGTGTGTGACGGTTCCGGAGGCTACATGAGATATAAAACGCCGAGAGTAGCTGCAATTACAACATAAATGTCAGAAAGGAAAAGCTCTTGAATTGCTGTACTTTTTCTCATAGCTCCTCTAAGCTTCTCCCACTTGCCAAGGGATTGGGTGGATTTTTCTTGGACGGGATGGGGAGTATCCACCTCCAAACCAACAAATCTTCCTGTCTTCTCAAGGCTCCCTCCTTCCTCCTCCAACCAAAACTTGGGACAACACTTCTTCTCAAGGCTAGGGACTCGCACGGCCTGAGAGCACCCTAAAAAGCAGGGTGACATCTTGAATGTTTTTGGCGGCTTTCCTAACGCCTCCGGGAGACGCTACCAAAAGATTCGAGAGAGAAGCGTCAAGGAACGTGAAGAGGAGGCCAAGGAAGACAAGAAGAAGGAAAGAGGGAGTGAAGTGGTTGTTAGGAACTATTAGGATTCCTATCCCATATTCTTGCCTTGTTTTTGTGAGCAACACTCACATTTCTTGTCATTCCCTTGAAGTATAATTTTATGTTTTCCTGTATACTAGTCACTGCCAAGTGCCGTGAGTAACGGCTTAGGAAGACTAGTTTCAAAATCCGCGTGATTGTGCCGAACGTGGCAGCCTAGAAAAAGAGTGTTTTTTTACCACGTAGGTGTGTCAACCGTGACTGCCTAGGAAAATAGAAATAATATTTCTAATTGCGTCACTGATCGTGAGAGCAAGGAGGATTCGGGAGATGACACCTCCACCCAGGCGTGGACCCCAATGAAGAGCACGATTTCAACGATAGCAAAGGCGACAAGGATCACGATTGTTGCTATTGTCGTGCGACGAACTCGAGCCAATCGCTCAAGAAGGACAAGATACTCGCCGGATCGCCTAAAGCTGCCGACAACAGCGAGGCTGCCGACAACAGCAAAGGCGTTGAAAGCGGCCACGCGAGAAGTTCCCACGAGAACGAGTCGGATGACGTCGCCACAAAGGAAATTTGTGACCACCGTAGGAGGCTTTCCGAGCTGGCTTTTGAGGCGGCGGGCCGACTCAAGATCACCATCGACGGTGGAGGTATAGTACCACCCGGAGGAGTGGGGGCAGAACCTCCTTCTAACGATGTGGTTGTGATAGGACAAACCAACGGCCACTCAAGTGGCATTGCCGACGACAACCTCCTCCAGAACGTGGGACTCCTCGGAGGCATGTACGGGAACCATACCCTCCTTTTGTGGGTCAAGGTGTATGGACATCATGAGGCCCTTGACGCTATCGTCGGCGCTCTGACAACATCAGGGTTGAAGTTCACGTTCACCGACCTGCTTGCCTAAGTTGGGCAGAGCATCACAGATCTTGATCGTGATTTCCAGCTGCAGCGCATGGCCGCTCATGAGTTAAGCCGATGATGCGATGGCCTCATCAAGGCGTTCAATTTTGTGATCTAGGTGCGGATGCACTAGCGATTGTAGTGGGCTATAGGTGCTGATGCCACCACCAGTGGCAGCAACAACTTGCCTGCCTCGACGACCTCAGGGATGATCATGAAGGAAGGACGTGACGTCCTTCCTCCTCATGGAGGAAGGACGTAAATACATCCTGCCTCCATAGTGTGGAGATCTTTCTGAAAGGACGTGAAGCTGACCGACTGGCTGAATCGCATGGAGCACATTCTGCGTGTCCACAAGGTGCTTCTCGGTCTGTGGGACGACCTCGCCACGACGCGACTTGAGGACAAATTCTTCAAGCACGTGGTCAAGGAGTGGTGTGCACAGCAATCACACCTTGAGTGGCAACCCATGTCGTGGGAGGCCTTTTACGCTATCATTTATAAGAAGTGCATGCATCGTGAGGAGGCGCAGGAGGACCGACTCAGCATGACGGGGTCTGTGTGTCTGCTTGGTGGTGGAGCAGTGTTGTGGATAAGCAAGCGGCAAAATCTGTTCTCATTGAGCCCTGTGGAAAATGATTATGTGGTTTCTACATCGGTTGCACAAAAGCGCAGAGTGATTACGTAGATGTAGTCATGAAATAAAATTGCTGCGAGGCAAGTGAGCACAATCAGAACAGGTGGTACGACAGCAAGTAGAGCTGCGGAAGAAGCTTGCACATCAGGCTCACAAACTTCCACGAAAGCCTACATAGCTTAAACGATGGATTTTGTCGGCAATGGCGAGGTCTTTTTTGACCTCGTACCAGCTTGTAGCATTGTCGGCCGACCTAACTGGCGGCAAGAACCTTTACAAGAAAAAGGAGAAAACAAAGCATAAAAGGATGAGGAAGCGAAAGAAATGGATGGCGGCAATTTGTAGTGACGAGCTCAACATAAGACAATCGCCTCCTTGCATATGCAATGGCGCATGACATATAAGGCTTGCATCAGCAGTAGACAACTCTTACGTGAGGAGCAAGCCTGTCTGTGCAAGTTGGTCAATGCTAGCTGCGACAATGGAGGAACCAGACGAGCGACGACATGGTTGTAATGCAGTTTCTATTGCTCCCTGGAGCTTGCATTTGTTATTATTGGCAGGTGTGTCCTGCCCACACATGAGAAGCACAAGGGTAAAGAGAGTACAGGATGACAACATAGGGCATGAGGAAATTAGGTCGTGATGGGACTTCAGGCCATGAGCGGACATGTACACTCGGGAGTAGAAGAGGCAACGAGGGGACATGCAAAAGTGAGAGTACGATGTTGAATTCAATGCATGGTAGAGTTAGGGGGAGGCATAGGCCACACCTGGGTGTAGAGAGTGCTCAATGGTGCACCGTCCCATGCGGTGGGACGCTGTCATCCTCGTTTTCTTCCGGCTGATTCGTTGCGACGTCATTCGCATCACCCTCCTATTCCTCGTTGGGTGTGGTCACCAAGCTCCCACCAACCCCCACAGTCATGGCATCGGCCTCGCCACCATCATCGGCAACATCGTTGTCATCATCTGGAATGACGACGGTGTCTCTAGCGTTTTGGCCCATAGCAACACTTCCAGAAAAGTATGTCTCACAAAGGGGAAGGAGGATCCATCCCATTACAAAATCAGCACCCCCGGGAAAGCATTTAAGATGGTTGAACCACACTTTAGAACGGGCTTGTTGTTCGTCAGTCTCCCTATCCCACCCACTCCCAGTGGAGTTCCTCAATGTCTTGTACCTGCACCACCTGGACATGATCTTGTTTTGTCGGTCCAAAAGCTACTTTTGCGTGGTGTTGCATCCCAGCCAGTGGGCGGACCGCACGTTGAAGTAATCCAAGATGACCTTCCAGTCAGTGCTCTTCCAACGGGAGCTTTCGGCAAAGCAGATGTTCACAACCAGGTCTGCAAGCTTCTCCATGAGGTACTTGTCCTGTTGTTGGATCAGCTGAGCTGAAAACACCTTCTCCACCTTCACCTTGGTCATTTTTGCTGCAGAGGTAGCCATGGTTTGGTGGTGGGTGTCACTTGGCAGCGTATGAAGGTGATGGTAGGTCATTTGGTGGTTTGGTGACAGAAGGTGGCGTCGAAGTCGCGTCAATTGTGCCTTGCAACGAGTGGCGATTGGCAAAATATGTGTGTGGGTGTGCCTTGCTCCCGCTTGTTTCTCTGTTGAGAGTTGAGGGGGAAAACAGGCTGCAGTCAACCTCCTCCTTGCATCACTGTCGAAGCTTGGGATTGAAAAAACAAACTTTTGTTCAGCATCGGAGGGCCTGGAATCGATGAAGATGAGGACAGTGGTGTCGTGGCGGATAGATTGAAAAAAGACTGATTGCGAAGCAGAGGAAATATGCATGAAGAAAAGGAACCTCTATTTCCTGAAGTTCGAAGTTGTTTGACCACAGTTCATACTTCGAAAACACTAAAGAATACAAATTACAGAGTCTACTTTAGCCGGATGAGGCTCCCTGCCCACTGGTGCAAAGAAACATCTTCCTGTTTCCTACGTGGCGGTATCAAGTCTGCACGCAATCGACTTCACAAGGAATCAGACTCCACGTTTGCGCAACTTTGTCCAAACATCCTCGTAAAACAGGAACGTTCTGTTGTGCGGATTCCTCTCACCTAGTCATGCAATTTCACAAATCGTTGCATGCCAAACTTACCCTAACACAGGATGTGCATCGACCACACGGTACCTGACCATGGATGCGAGTTGCCATGTGAGGCTGTACCAGGGAACAATCAACAAGTGAATGACCGCATCTTTGGATGAATTGAGCAAGAACCAGGTCGCCGAGATACAAACTTGCAGACAAGCACGACAGAAGCAGGTCAAGCAAGTGGTTCCTCAACAAAGCAGAGGCTATGAATTGTAACAGAAATTATTTTTCTCGACTTCAAGGAGGTTTTCACAAGTCTCCAGCAAGAGAGTTGGGAGATGAAAGACCAGGAGGAAACTTCCAGACATGCAAGTTATCAGCCAAGGAAGCCACCAGAAAGCTTGCCTCCAGAGGAAGAAACTTAAAATGTTCTGGTGTGGCCTGAGATTGACCCAAATATTTCTAGTATCCCAGTTTTACTAGGTAAAGTAGGAAAAAACCAAAAACAGAACCTTCACACTAGCTTGAACCCGAATAACTCGACATCGTGGAAAACAAGTTTTTCTTCAATACGGCAGCTGACATTGAGAATTTCCCCAATCAACCAATCACCAAAGAATATTCTCAGCTCACGTTTCTTAATGGGAATTTCTGAGAGTTTCTTGAGGAAACTTTTAGCAACATCCCAGCTTGATATGAGCTCTTTACCAGCACACCGATCAAGAGGGAGTGTTTTGGGTACAAGGACCGTGCTCATTTGGTGCTCTGATATGGCGGAGTCGGATCTGCAATCGGATAAAAATACACGAAGTGAGAAATTTCTTGATGGACTCCTGGAATGAAGCTGTAGAGAATTCTTACTGTACAGGCCAGTCCAATTCTGGCTATTAGGCCCAAAGGGCTTGGATTGTAAAGTAGTGTGTGTGGCATGCGCAGGCTACTTCGCATGACCCTCGGGTGGCAGGGACCACCAGCTACAGAGCGCGATTAAGAGCTGCGGTCAGGTCGGCCCAAGCCCAACTGGGATTCTAGCATGAAGCGGTGTGTGAGATCTAGGTTGGGACCATCTACATAAGTTGTCTGTGGCCAAGATTTAGCATGCTTCTCTACTCGTCATGTAAACTGGCTACATGGTGAGCTACAATGCAAGGATTGTGGCTATGTATGTATATGGCCCTCACTAATCTGTAAAGAGGACTAGGATGGAAGCATTGCAACGACGGTGATCTACAGCACTCACATATCTCTGAGAAGTTCCAAGATTCAAGAACCACAATTACAGTGAAACTTCACGTGCACCTGCAGAAGCTTCTACATGCATGCAAGGCAGTCAACTCTCCAGGGCCGCAAGTATAAAAGACGGCGGCCCTGGAAGATCTCTGTAACTCAGCAGGACTGAACTGTCATGTCACAATCTTGCAGCAGTTAGTATCTACAAGCGCCTCAGACCAAGGATGTGGAGGACCAGGATCCTAGAGACCCTGTAAACCTGGCAGCACTCTACCAGCCTGGGAGGAGGAAGCGCTGTCTATCTAGAGGCCACTCTATCTGGAAGACAGTACTGGACCAAGACCCTTAATTTGACGGCCTTGATGGCCTAATAAGGCGTTGCCCCTTGCGTGGGACAGGAGCAGTGGTGGAGTACTGGAGAAGGCTGAACTGCTGCCTTGTTTGCTAGCTTTCTGCACAAGAAAAGATCATGTACAAGCAAGGAACCAAGTCCTTGCTACACACCACATATCCCAACAAATTCTTGGCATGTACGCAACAAGTTGTTCTCCACCGCCGATGCCATGGAGGATACTGACTCCCGTTGCTTAATTAGACATGTAAATATCCATAATTTAGTCCACTGCTAATTGTAAGGTTGACGCCAAGGTGAGAGAGGTTTATAGAGAGATGAACTCTTCTTGTTTGCTATCTCTCCGACTACATTCAATGGTTTTATTAGTGGGATGAGAGAGGTGCATTGACACTCTGGCATCATACTGTACAAACGATGAGTAGTGCTTCAAGAACCCTAAATTCACTTGGACGTCCAGAATGTTGGTGAGAGTCGGGCAATCAAGGACCACATCCAGATTCTTCAGTTCCATCGTGATTCATCCACTGCCGATGATGTGGCCTAAAGACTTGATCAAACAACGACCACAGTCAGACTTTTAGAGTTTTGCAAAGAACTTCTGTCTATGTATAGCCTTGGGAGATATTAGGAGATGTTCACTATGATCCTCCTTCCTGTTGCTATACACTAGGATATCACGGAAATAAATGACATCAAATTTGTCAAGGTATAGCATAGAATTGGTTTTTATTGCCACTATAAATGTTGACAAGACATTAGTGAGTCCGCAAGAAGTAACCATGAACTTGAAGTGCCACCAATCTGTGTGGAACACTGTTCTATTGATGTCCTCATCAGATACGGGGATCTGATGATAGCCGCTCCTCTTGAGTTTGGTGGCATTCTCACTCCTTGTTCTTGGTCAAAGCGTTGGTCTGCTCGTTGAAGAGGGTAGGATTCTTGACTGTAAATGTTTTCAACGCCATAGTACATGTACATATACACATCACCAGACTATGTATGGTTACATGGATAATCGCATCAACTACTGATTGGGCATCTCATCCAGAGTTGCATAGGATGACCTGAATTTGGTGCATGCACATCTTCCCGAGAATCTCGTCCAGCCATTTTTGGGACTCATCCAGTTTATGGTTGCTCACCGATAGATTTTTTGTTGGCTACTCCTACGATTTGCTGTTTCTCCAATCGTAGTCTGTATTCTGCAACTTCACTCCCATTTTAGCCATTTGTTACAGCTTATGACAGGCACTCAAATCGTGGCATGGCTTCTCTCAAGTTCAGAACAACTATTGTTCGTGTCGATTGGTGGCATCCATCGTCATCGGAGAGGATGAATTCTTCCAATTTCATTCAATCTAGAAAAAAATGTGGTTTTGCGTTTGCCAGCTGTCGCATTCCTATATATAGAGTGTTTTGGTCTGTATTATCGGTATGCATATATATGATTGTTTTAGTCTGTATCATCGATATGCTCTACAATCATTTCTAGGAGGTCGTTGTGGATACTCATTATTACAACAAATCACTAAACTCCATGCTTGAGGTTGTTGTTGTTTTTCTTTTTGTTATGGAAAGTTGGGTGTGCAGACAAAACTAAGGATATTTGAAGGGAAAATAATCGATGCATAACTGCTGAGTTTATGAACCTTTATGGCCACAAATTAGAGATGTAATGGTGTAGACAATTTTTCCAATGAGCAACTAAAAATCACCTACAGGCAAGATTGCCTACACCGACACAACGTGCACGTAGAATAGAGTAGCGATACAGTCTATATCACCATTTATGGAAAACAAATTGACACCTATCTTTGATCGAGCAACCCAGGACGTAGTGACCGTGGCAAAAAGCAACATAAAAGGAAACAGGAAAGGAAATTGTAATGACCACATCACAATAACTTGCGACACCCATCTCACTCAATGTGACCAAGAGGTATTTACAACGAGGAGCTCAATAGTGCCTAGTCCATGTGAAAACTAGCAACGAGGTAAAATTTCTGATAATTGATGTAGGAGAAACGTCACCTTCATCAACGTACATACTGGAAAATTCACTTGAGTACCAAAAGCGTTTGTACTACTTATTGATGAGTAAGCAGGGTACTTTCCCAAACAACTGCCATCATAATTACCTTCACAACACAACGTCGACTACTTGATCAACCTAATCTCGGGAAGTTGACCTATCAAATGAGAAACCACGAGCGGACAGAGGCAAAGCGCCAGCTAGACAAGATTCTCGGGCAAGGATTTGTCCATCCATCTATATCATCCTACGCAACCTTGGTACTTTTCATAAAAAAGAAGACCAATGCAATGTGAATATGCATGCGCCAAAAAACGTTCATGGACATTACCATCAAGAACCACTACCGTCTTCTACACGCAGACGTGACTTTTTGACAAACTCTATGGGGCGCAGATTTTTACCACAAAGTGGTTATTACCAGCTTTGCGTATCTGATAAGGAAATCAAGATGACGATGGACCACACCCCTTGCAGGAAAGTTGAGTTCACGGTCATGCCATATGGACTAAGTAATGTCCAGATGATATTCATGACGGCCATGCATGAAACATTTTAGCTTCAACATGATTACCTTGTCGTCATCTATCTCAAAGGAAATTTTGTGTACAGCCACATTCTTGAGGAGCATAATACACACCTTCCAAAAGCCCTCCAGTTTTACAAAGAGATATTTTTCCAAAAAACTCTCAAAGGCTGACTTTGGTCTTTGTCCAATAAATTTCTTGTGCCACATCGTCAGCGATGGATGGATCACGATGGACCCAAAAAAGGTGGCCCTTGTCGCTAATTGGTTGAAACCCACTTACTTCCAATGTTTTCAGGTATTTGTAGGATTTTGCAAGCTGCCGTTGATCGGTACATGATTACGCCAGAGTATCTTCCCATCTTGCTGACAGCCCTCTTAATCACCAAATGTATTCGGAGAGATAGCAAACAAGAAGTATTTATCCTATTTCATCTTTTACACTATTTGGTTTTCACTGTTTTATTTTTACTATTTGCGTTTAACTAACTGGTTTTTACTATTTGGTTTTAACTACTTTATTTTAACAATTTGGTTTTTACTATTTGCTTTTTACTGTGCCCTGCCCTGCCCTGCCGGGTCCTGCCCTGCCCTGCCCTGCCCTGAATTGCTCAACCCTGCCCTGTGCCCTGCCCTGCCCTGTGCCCTGCCCTGCCCTGCCCTGCACTGGCTTGCCCAGCCCTGCCCTGCCCACCCCTGCCCT
>SZWC01012286.1:24358-41215 GCA_023375785.1 Penium margaritaceum | reverse complement strand
AATTTGGTTTTTACTATTTGCTTTTTACTGTGCCCTGCCCTGCCCTGCCGGGTCCTGCCCTGCCCTGCCCTGCCCTGAATTGCTCAACCCTGCCCTGTGCCCTGCCCTGCCCTGTGCCCTGCCCTGCCCTGCCCTGCACTGGCTTGCCCAGCCCTGCCCTGCCCACCCCTGCCCTGCCCTGCCCTGCCCTGCCCTGCCCTACCCTGCCCTTCCCTGCCCTTCCCCAACAACGTGTTATCTACATAGATCTTTACACACTTAAATACTTGAAGACATAGCCAAAACTGAGCCTTCGACAAACTCAATGGTTGGAGTATATGGAAACTATACTAGAGCGCAGGTTGGGGCAGTGGTGGTGTTGATGCTGCGTGCGGGCTTCCACGCAAGTTGCTTAGTCAGTTGCCCCCTCAGTCTGCTGCTCTAGAGTCTAAGTCTGAGTGCTCTGGATTTGTTACTAAAAACGCGCGGGCCAATGTTAGCGTCAGAAAGCTGTTGAAAACTGGAAGTAACTGATTAGGAGTGAAGAAATCAACAACAATGGGAGACCCCTCCAAGTTGTAGCTCCCCCCCACTAGTGCAGAACTTGTTGCTCAGCTAACCAGCCAATCAGAAAATAGTCCTAGATCTATTCTCTGGCAGGCAGGGTTTTCTCGGTGAGCCCTGCCAGACGCCCGACAACCCAAAACCTGGGCGTTATCTGTTTTGCCTGAAAACTGGACCATACCATAATACCGACGCTGTGAACGCATTCGTGCGGTTAGAATCAACTAGAAAAATAGCAGCAAAGAGTTATGACTGCCCGAACCCAGGCAGTGCCTACGACGGTCCATGACGTCAAACAGTGACACGCAGCTAGAGACATGGGCCCTAGGCAGAGGACGATGCTGCAGACGCAATGGCACAGTCAGAACAAGCGCTGGGTGCATGCAGACAGCATCTGCAGTGGCAGTGACCGCCGGCGGCCCGACCGCCGAGGAGGCCTGTCGATGGAGCTGAGCACGTCGCCAGAGGGAGGAAGCTTCAGCGAACTGCGAGTAGGCCTCAGCGTGCGTCTGCTCCACCGGACGACACTCCAGCAGCGTCGAGTCTTGCCGTCATTCATCTGCATGTCGATGTATAGAAGCCGGGGGGACACAACAGAGCACAATGAGAGATGCACAAAAACCAACACTCCCCCATGACTCACGGGCATAGTGCACATGTGCGAGCAGAGACACAGTCAAGAACCAGACTCCCCTAGGATACGCAGAGACACAGGCAGGGACAATGAGAGCCACTAATGGATGCACGCCAACCGAACTCACAGCCTTCTTGAACGAGTTGCGCTTCAGTGCCTTGGTCAAGATGTTAGCTAGCTGCCGTGCTGTCTCAACCCACACAATGCTGAAACTGCCCTCATGCAACAACGAATGCACATAGTGATACTCAACGTTGATGTGCTTTTTGTGTGTGTGATGCACGCCGTCATTGTCGGCGATGGCCATGGCGCTCTCATTGTCACAATGCAACGTGATGGATGCGATGGACTGACGCAACTTGGACAACAGACAACACAACCACACACTCTCGCATGCACCTAAGCCAAGGGCCACGTACTCAGCTTCAGCAGTGCTGCGTGCAATACACGCGTGTTTGCCATTGCGCTAGGACACAGCCGTGCCACCGATCAGAAAGATCCAACCTATGCGACTCTTACCGTCTGGACTGCCGGCCCAGTCACTGTCGGTGTAGCCCACCGCGACGACAGACGGCTGGCGGCAGAACATGAGACCTTTCCAAGGAGTCGATACGACATAGTGCAATACTCGGATCGCGACCTCAAAGTGGAGATGATGCGGCTCCTGAGAAAACTGAGCCAGGAGGTTGACGGTGAACGCAATGTCTGGGTGCGTCGTTGTCGCCAGGAACATCAGTGACCCAATGACTCACAGATACGTGGTCACGTCAACTGGCTCCTCCACAACGGCTGGGTTAGTGCTCTTCAGCTTTACCTGGCCATCAGGTGACATGGGTGAAGATGCGCTGGGCACGAGGGGCAGGTCCTCGGCAAAGCGAGTGGACAGGGTCTGAACACAGGCAGCCTGGTGGACGTGCAAGATGCCCTGGGAGAGATCATGCTCGAGCTCCATGTCCAGGAAGACTCGGGCAGACCCGAGATCCTTCATCTGGTAGGTAGTGTGCAGCAGGTCCTTGACACGTTGGACGGCAGCCATGTCACGCGACGCAATGAGGAGATCGTCGACATAGATCAGGACAGCGACGAGGGTCTAGCCTCGTGGGCTGACGAAGAGTGCGGGGTCAGCGGTACTACGCTAAAGGCCGCCGCGAAGGAGCGTGCTACTGATCTCCTGGTTCCAGCACCGAGGCGACTGCTTTAGACCGTAGAGGGCCTTCCGTAACTGCCAGACTCTCCCAGTGCCATCGTCAAAGCCTTGAGGCTGTAGCATGTAGAGCTCCTCACCCTCCGACGAACCATGGAGGAAGGCGTTACTCACGTCCATCTAATGCAACTCCCACCCATGTTGGGCAACCAGACTGAAGTGCACGTGGCTCGTGGAGAATCGGCCAACTGGGACAAAGATCTGTCGTAATCGAATCCAGGGACCTGAGCAAACCCCTTGGTTGTGAGGCAGGCCTTGTACTTATCCAAAGACCCGTCCGGCTTCCATTTGCGCCGAAAGAACCACTTGACACCGATGGCCTTCCGTCCTGGAGGGAGGTCGACGAGGTCATACACGTGGTCCTGCCAGATAGCAGCGAGCTCATCAGCACAGGCAGCATCCCAGTGTGCGGCCTCAGGAAAGGCTCGAGCCTCGTGCAGGGTGGCTGGGTCCTCCGGGCGTACTATCAAGCAGATTGAGAGAGCATGAGCATCTCGAGCTCCAGATGGGATGCGTGCGAGTACAGCCATGACTGCATGCCGATGCTCGTGATGAAGCATGGCGTAGCCCAATGTAGAGCCAGGATAAAGGTCTGCAATGATAGCCGAAGTGGTCAGGCCGAGAGCCTTGGTGCCAGGGTCCCCACTCACGACCGTAGGGGTGGAAGAGACACGTGGAGCGACAGGGGGCCGAGACGCCACAGGTCAAGGTGCTGCGGTCTGTGTACTCACTAACAACCTAGGTCGGAGGCTGCCGCCAGGGCCATGCAAGTAGCATGGTTGGGCAGGAGATGGCACCGAGTCTGATGGGCCGGTGGAGGCGGACGGGGCCGCTGGGCCGCAGGGACCAGTGGACGTGACTGGGGCTGCTGGCCCGAAGGGGCCAGCGGGCGCGACTGGGGCGGTTGGCCTGGAGGGGCCAGCGGACGCGACCGGGGCCGCCGGCCCGGAAGGGCCAGCGGGCACGACTGGGACGGCTGGCCCGAAGGGACCAGTGGATGTGACTGGGACGGTTGGCCTGGTGGGACCACTGGACACGACTGGGACCGCCGGCCCGGAAGGGCCAGCGGGCGCGTCTACGGCTGCCGGCCTGGAGGGACCAACGGGAGTGACAGGGGCTGTCGACCCAGAGGGAGCAGTGGATGCGACTGGGGCGCCTGGCCTAGAGGAGCCAGCGGGCGCGACTGGGGCCGCCGGCCTGGAGGGGCGAGCAAACACGACTGGGGCAGCTGGCCTGGAGGGACCAGTGGATGTGACTAGGGCGGCTGGCCCGGTGGAACCACTGGACACGACTGGGACTGCTGGCCCCGAAGGGCCAGCGGGCACGTCTAGGGCTGCCGGCCAGGAGGGACCATCAGGAGCGACAGGGGCTGCCGGCCCGGGAGGACCAGTGGATGCGACTAGGGCGGCTGGCCCAGATGAGCCAACGGGCGCGACTGGGGTTGCAGGCTCGAAGGGGCCAGCGGGCGCGACAGGGGCTGCTAGCTCGGAGGGACTAAGTGATGTGCCACCCGGAAGCGGTAGGACGGAGGGCAGTCTCACCTCTCCCCCACGTGACGGGCGGGAAACCGACAAGCCGGAGTGAACGAGATCGTGCGGAAGCAGCTCCTCAAAGAAGAGGGCATCGCAAGACTCGACGATGCAGTGTCAGGAGGGATCCCTGAAGCGCCAGGCCTTGCACTGGCACCGAGAAAGGTACAAGGACGCCCACGGGGGGCGTGCTTGCCACCCTGCTGCAAGGCGGACAGCCACACAATGGCTACGCAACCCCAGACTCGAGCAGGGCGGAGGTCGGCTCGCTGACCGCACCAGTGCTGGTACGGCGTGGACTGGCGGGGAAGGGGTTCGTGAGGAATCCGGTTCCAGACCCATGTCATGTGTGCCATGGCTTCAAAGTAGAAGCCATTGGAGAGACCAGACTCAACCCGCATGGTGCGGACGGCATCGGCCATGGTACGGTTCCACCTATCAGAGACGCCGTTCTGGGCGGGCGTGTAGGGCGCGGACTTCTCGTGGTGGATACCGCGGGAGGCAAGAAATGTCGTGGTCTCGCCCATGTACTCACCATCGCGATCGGAGCAAAAGCGACAAAGAGGTCGACCGCACTCGCGTTTTGCAAGGACAAGCCAGTCCTCAATGGCACGAGCGACATCGCTCTTCTGCCGAAGGCAAAAGACCCAGCGGTAGCGAGAGTGGTCGTCAGCAAGGGTGAGGACGTAGTGGCCATGCTCTCCGACGGACTCGGTGGGGAGAGGACCCATGACGTCGGAATGGACCAGGTTGAGAGGGGCAGATGCACGGGAGGAGGACAAAGGGTATGTGGACTGGTGCATTTTGCCTTGAGCGCAATCAACACACTCTGTGGGACTCGGCAAAGGGAAAGTCTCAGGGTCAAGGCCCTTGGCCGGCTGGGTGCGGAGCATGCTATCGATGACAACAGAGTGGACGTGGCAAAGGCGGCGGTGCAAGAGACGGGTGTACTATGGAGAAAGCATGCTGGTGACAAGCACATGGCCTGCGGTGGCCGACGGGGATGCGACAGAAGGAGAGGAAGACAGACGAGGCACATGCCATAGGTTGCCACTGGCGGTGGCGTGGAGAACGAAAAGACCGGACAAACGCAACGACACAGTGCCAATACCATGGGAGTGCACAACGTCCATGCTCATGCGGTTAAGGGCAGTAACAGACAGGAGGCTGAGCTCAAGACTGAGGATGAAAAGGACATCGGTCAGAAAGACATCTCTGGCAGGACCACGGAAACGAACGACACCAACGCCGCGGACAAGTAATACCTGGCCGGAGCCCGTCCGGACACCGGAGACATCGCCAACAGGACCAAACATACAGAAGGCCTCGCGAGAGGCTGTCATGTGATGTGTGGCCACGGAGTCGATGATCCAGGTCTCGGCCGGGTCCTGGACCGGAGTCGCCAGATCGCTAACAGTCAAATGGTAGCAAGCAAGAGACGCAGACGCGGTAGAAGGGGGCGCAAACCGAGACTGTCAATCATCAAGCCATGCGACATCGTCACGGAGGGGGATAGGGGAGACAATGTGGGACGGCGAGACAGAAGAGGAGGCAGGACATGACTGCAGCTTAGTCTCATTCATGCAAGGTGAGGGGGTTGAGCAGGAGATGACGCAACTCGCACTTCCCTGGGGGGGAGGGTGAGGGAGGCTGAGCTAGAGCGCAATAAACTACTCCAGCAGTCGCTCACGCGTGGACAGCCCGGAAGTGTAGACGGAGTGCGGGGTGACTGTGCCAGAGCCTGGATAGAAGGAAGACTGCCCTGGTGAGTGGAATGGCGACACCGACGGCTGTAGATGATACTGCTGAGGAGTTGGAGTCTGCGGGACCGGGGTCGTGGTCGGAGGAGTGGAGCTGCTGGACAGGGTCGAGGCGTCAGAGGTGGTGATAGTGACGGCGACGAAGGCAAGACGGCACTCCCGCTGGCAACGTATGGTGGTGATGACGCGAGCCTCGTCCGTCGGTAACGGGCACGTGTACCATCCGTGCCCTGGCTGGCCATAGTTGTGGCAGACCGAGCCAGTGCCACTAGACCCAGTCGACTGTTGCTATTGCTGTTGTTGCTGACCCTTGCCCTTTTTGCTCCGATGCTTCTTCTTTCCCGACGACGAGGAGCTCGTGGAAGTCGCTGCTACGGGGGAGGTGACGGCCACAGAGGCGATGGTAGGTGAGGCGAGGGCTTCTGTGCACTGGAGGCGGGACTCCAGACGAGCTTCCTCAATCTTGAGGAAGAGCTCGTATGCCCAGGACATGAGGGTGCCCTGAGCCGCCATGGTGGAGAGAACCTCCTGGGAGTAGTGGACGAAGACGTTCACGAATGCGTCGGTGGCACCGCGCTTGATTGTGAGGAGCACGTCGAGAGGGGGTGGAGCAAAGGTGCCAAGGCGACGAGGATGTCCTCAGCCCACTGCCAGTAGGCAGTGACTATCTCGGTCTCCCCCATGTGCAGGGAGTTGATCTCTCGTAGCAAACGGCTTGTCTCAGCATCGCTGGATAGACGATGGGGACAGGTGAGAACATGCCATCCGGTAGTGGAATCTGGTGTCTCGCCAGAGGTGAAGTCGCCGAGGAAGGGCTCCAGGGCTAGGTAGGACGTCGGAGGAGTGACGGGGACGAGAGCGCGTGCGGCACGACCAGCGTCATACAGCTGGTCGGCCTGGGTGGAGTCGTACGGAAGGGTGTAGTACGCCCACAAGCCCTCACCCTGCGTCCAGATGCGGAAGCTGAGCTCCTAGCTCCAGAACTGCTCGCCGACCTGGAGTAGTGGGGGCGGCGTCTCAAAGTCCTTGGGCCTCCGTCCGGCACCGAGAGTGGGGCCAAGGACTAAGGTCACAGTTTGCCGTTGGCGCTGAGTCTGCAGCTACGCAAGGTAATGCGTAGCCGCAGACACGACGAAGCTTGCGTGCTGAGGAGGGATGAAAGGTGGCAGACCACTGGTGTGAGTTTGGGAGAACGACGGCTCTATTGCTGCAAGCTGTTGCGTCAGGGCGGCAAGCTGTTGTTGGATGGCGGCTAGGGGTTCGGAGGCGTCAGCGACGGAGCCTGTGGGCTGCTGTAGTTGCTGTTGTTACTGCTGCGGCTGTTGCTGTTGTTGCTACTGCTGTTGCTGCTACTACTGCTGCTGCTGCTGCTACTGTTGCTGCTGTTGCTGCAGCTGCAGCAAGAAAAGGGGGGGTGTCCCCCCTGGGGATCCCCCCAATGGAGGAGGACCCCTCCCTAGTGGGGCTATTAGCCATGGGTGTTGGTGTCCCCTTTTCTGTGTATTTTATTGTTTTTTTTATGTTGATGTCAATAGTGATGTCAGCCTAGAATGGCTAACGTCAGGAGCTGCTGCTTGCATTAGCTGCTGTTGCTGCTATGGATTTTCTTCCCTCCACCCTCCACCCTTTTCCCCCTTTTTAGTGTTGATGATGTCAACAGTGATGTCAGCTGAAGGCTCCTGACATCAGCAGCAGTCGTTATTAGAGCCGCTGCTTTGCGGCTGTAGCCACTACTGCTAATGCTACTACTGCCATTGCTGCTACTGCTGATTTGCTGTTGTAGCTGCTGCTACGGCTGCTGCTGCTGCTGCTGTGGTTGTTGGTGTAGCTGCAGTGGCTGCAGTTGCTACAGATGTTGCTGATGCTGCTACTGCTGCTACTACTTTAGTTGCTGCTACTGTTGTTGCTGCTGCTGTTACAGTGTTGCAACTGTTCTTGTTGCTACTATTGCTATTGTTGCTACAGCTGTTGTTGCTGCTCTTGCTACTGCAACTGTTGCTGCTGCAGCAGCGTTGTAGCTGCTGTTGCTACTGCTACTATTGCTGCTATAGCAGCTGCTGTTGGCAGGATGGGGGTTTTTTGTCTCTTCATTTTTTTTCTCTTTTTCGTTCCTCTCAGCGAGCTCACTACTTTCTGCGAGCAGCGAGCCGTGAGCAGCGAGCTTGCTGTTGTCTGCTTGCTACTCGTTGCGAGCAGCAAGCTCGTTGTCAGAAGCTCGTTTCTCGCTACGAGCAGCGGACTGCGGACAGCTGTAACTGCTGCTGCTACTATTGCTATTGCTACTGCTGCTGCTCACGACTGCTGCTGCTACTCGCTGCTACTGCTGTTGCTCGTTGCTACTGCTTGCTGCTATTGCTCGCTGCAGCTACTGCTCGCTGCAGCTGCTGTTGCTCACTGCTGTTGCTGCTCGTTGTTGTTGCTGCTCGTTGCTATTGCTGCTTGCTGCTGCTGCTGCTCGCTGCTATTGGTGGTGCTACTGCTGCTGCTACTCCTGCTGCTCACTGCTGCTGCTGCTGGCTGTTGCCGCTGCTACTATGGGCTGTTGCTGCTACGAGCTACTTCTAGCTGCTGCTGCTTGCTGCTGCTGCGCACCGTTGCTGTTGCCACAACTTGCTGGTGCTGCTGCGGGCTACGATTACTAGCCACTCCACCTGGATGATGTTTCCACGTGCTTCGTTGCCAGCAAGCGCTTGACGTGGCCTGCCGCTCACCTCCTCACACCTAGCGTGAGGGTCAAAATTGCCGGAAAAATTCGGCAGCATTTCCCTTGGCCCAGTGGCCGTGGGAAAAATTCTGACACCGCCACCAGGCAGTTCAATGCTGTCGAAAATAATCCGGCAGCATTTCCCCTGCACTGGCGCATATGGAAGGTCCGCCCGCGTAGTCAGGCACCTGTACGCCAGTCCTCTTCTGCTGCTGCTACGCTCTGGCTCTGATACCAAAATGGAAACTATACTAGAGCGCATGTTGGGGCAGTGGCGGTGTTGATGTAGCGTGCAGGCTTCCACGCAAGTTGCTTAGTCAGCTGCCCCCTCAGTCTGCTGCTCTAGAGTCTATGTCTGAGTGCTCTGGATTTGTTACTCAGAAACCAGCATGCCAGTATTAGCATCAGAAAGCAGTTGAAAACTGGAAGTAACTGATTAGGAGTGAAGAAATGAACAACAATGGGAGACCCCTCCAAGTTCTAGCTCCCCCCCACTAGTGCAGAACTTGTTACTCAGCTAACCAGCCAATCAGAAAATAGTCCTAGATCTATTTTCTAGCAGGCAGGGTTTTCTCGATGAGCCCTGTCAGACGCCCGACAGCCCAAAACCCGAGCGTTGTCCGTTTTGCCTGAAAACTGGACCATACCATAACACCGACGCTATGAACACAGTCGTGCGGTCAGAATCAGCTAGAAAATAGCAGCAAAGAGTTATGACTGCCCGGACCCAGGCAGTGCCTACGACAGTCCATGACGTCAAACAGTGAAACGCTGCAAGAGACATGGGCCCTAGGCAGAGGACGATGCTGCAGACACAATGTCACAGTCAGAACTAGCGTTGGGTGCATGCAGACAGCATCTGCAGTGGCAGTGACCGCCGGTGGCCCGACCGCCGAGGAGGCCTGCCGATGGAGCTGAGCACGTCGTCGGAGGGAGGAAGCTTCAGCCAACTGCGAGTAGGCCTCAGCGTGCGTCGGCTCCACCGGACGACACTCCAGTTGCGTCGAGTCTCGCCGTCATTCATCTCCACGCCGATGTACACAAGTCGGGAGGACACAACAGAGCACAATGAGAGATGCCCAAAAACCAACAGGAGTTTCTTCAGTCATACTTGACTAGGACATTGAGTATCAACCTGGAAAAATAAATCCAAGGGTTACTCTACGTCGGTGACATGATTTGATGACAGATCAGCATGGACGGCCTTAGAACAAGCCATTGAGCGTGAATTCGCAGTGACGAGAGAGTCAGTAAACGAGTCACGTCCACACGAGGTCTTAGGTGACGGGAGGGGAGCCGAGAGCGAGCAAGCGGCGAGCTCGATCTCGCCTCGGTTTATCCCTTCCCTTGGGCTCGAACACCGCACACACCCCATTGTGACTTTTGAGCATAGTTCATGCCATGCAAGTGTAAGGCACACAAGAATAAGCCAGGGGGCGAATCTGGCTGGCACAGAACACGGCACAACCAACAACAATGTCTCTGCACCACTTGGTCCTTGCGACTGCTGGTCCTCCACCACAATGGAGTTGTCGACTGAAGGTGGTCTTCATGCTTAGTCACCTACGACAGTGGGGGTGGAGAGTGCAGTGAGTCCAGAGGTCACAACATGCCATAAACCAACACTCCCCCATGACCCGCAGTCGACGCACACGCAGACACACACGCAGGGACGAGGGTTACAAGACGTGAAACACACTGAACTGTACACAAGGGTACAAGGACAAACTCTCACCCAGGAACATCACGCGCACAAATAAGCCCAACAGCATGCACTACAGCCTTGAACACATTGCTGCTAAAAGCCTTCGTAAGGAAATCAGCGCGCTGCTGTCGGGTGTCGGCCCAGACGATTTGGACATCACCTGCAGCAATGCGCTCACACACAAAATGATGCTCCACGTTGATATGATTTGTGCGTGTGCGATGCATGCCATCATGCTCAGCAATGGCTTTGGTGCTCTGGTTGTCACAACGCAGGGTGATGGAGCGGATGGGGACACGCAGCTGCTGCAATAGGCGACACAACCAGCAGTGCGCTCGCTATGGTGTACCGTCCAACCGGCGCAAAGGTCTCGTCGAAGTCAATGCCCGGCACTTGGGAGAAACCCTTTGCGGTCAGGCGTGCCTTGTACTTGTCAAGAGTGCCATCGGGCTTGTATTTGTGCCGAAAGACCCATCGAGCATCAATGTCTTTGCGCCCTGGTGGTAGGTCCACCAGCTCGTAAACGGCATGGTCATCCAGCACCTTCAGCTTCACTTGCATGGCAGCTTCCTAGTGACGGGCTTCAGAGGCCATGCGAGCCTGACGAGCCGTGGTCGGTTCAGGGATAAGAAAAGGAGCGTCGGACGTGGCTTGACACTCAGCGACAACACCGGAGGACACAGTAGCCAGGGCCTTTGCATGCTCGGCAACAAGAAGAGCATAGCCTAGGGCGGAGCTCGGGTGGACAACACCAGTAGCCAAGCCGAGAGCATCAAGGCCGGTGGGGGCAACAGGGTCCTGCGCCAAGCGAGTAGAGGAAGTGGAGGGGGCAGAGCGGTGAGGCAGAGCGCGAAGGCGCCCGCAGCGGACAAACGTCGAGACTGGGGCAAGGCCAGCGAGCTGTCCGCTACTGACAGGGGCAGGCGATGCAGCAGGGTCCGGGGCGGAGGAGGAACAGACAGGGGAGACAGACCCTGGGGAGACTGACAACCCAGGGGGGGTTGAGGTCGTGGACGGGCTAGAGGAAGGACCAGGGGATGACGTGCTGGGCACGCCAGAAGACGGACCAGAGGATGATGTGCTAGAAGAACCAGGCGACGGACAAGGGGATGACGTGCTTGACGAATCTGACGACAGACTCAGAGGTGATGTGCTGGGCGAGCCAGACGACGGACCAGGGAACGAGGCTGCGGGTTGCTGCGATGCAACCGTAGGACCGGTAGAGGGACCAGGCCCAACTACCCCCCCCAGCCGAGAGAGCGGG
The DNA here is from genome assembly GCA_023375785.1 of Penium margaritaceum. Taxonomy (NCBI): domain Eukaryota; kingdom Viridiplantae; phylum Streptophyta; class Zygnematophyceae; order Desmidiales; family Peniaceae; genus Penium; species Penium margaritaceum. The sequence continues at coordinate 29,872 of SZWC01012286.1, read as the reverse complement.
AGAAGGGAGGCAGAAGGAGGCAGACTGTCGAGGTCACGAAGAAAGACAGACTCGAAAAATAACGCGTCGCGAGACTCAATGACACGACAACGCACAGGGTCCCAGAACCGCCACGCCTTCGACTGTGACGAAACACCCAAGAAGGGACACAGACAAGCACGCAGGGCAAGCTTGCCGTCGCGAAGGTCGTCAGGCAACCAGACGGCGGCAATGCTGCCTCAAACGCGAGCCAGGCGAAGGTCGGCGCGTGCGCGAGACCAACGTTCAAAAGGCGTGACGGTGCGAGGAAGCGGGCCATGAGGAACCCGGTTCCAGACCCAAGTCATATAACACATAGACTCAAAAGCAAAGAGTGGCGGGAGACCAGACTCAGCGAGGAGGGTGCGAACCCCATCGGCGAGGGTGCGGTCCCAGCGTTCGGAGACACCATTTTGCTGGGGTGTGTATGGAGCCGACGTCTCCAGACACACCCCCTTGGACTCAAGGAAACGGGCGGTGGGGCCGAGAAACTCACCGCCACAATCACTACGAAAGACACACAGGGATCGTTGGTACGCACGCTCAGCTTGAGCAAGCCAGGTGACAAGGACAGAGTGGACGTCACTCTTCTGATGAAGTGCGAAGACCCAACGGTGACGCGCAAAGTCATCAGTGAGGCAAAGCACATAGCGACCAACGTCACCAAGGAGGTCATGGGGCAGGGGGTCCATGACGTCAGCATGCACACGATCAAGAGGGTGAGAAGAACGGGAGTCGGAAGCAGAAAAAGGAGCTCGATGCATCTTACCTTGGGCACAGTCCAAGCAGGAGGCAGGGCAAGGGGACGGAAAAGATGAGGGTGAGAGCCCTAGGGCAGGCTGCAAGCGCAACATGCTGGTGATAGCGTCAGTATGCACGTGAGCAAGGCGACGATGCAGCGGGCGCACATGGTCGGGCAAGGGAGGGTGCGACATGAGCTAGTGCAATACCAACGACATGTGCAGACGAGAGCAGGAGTGGCACACAATACAGTTTGTCGCTCTTCACACCACGCAAGACAATGCGACCAGTGCAACGCAAACGAACAGTGCCAATGCTACGACTAGCAGAGAAGTCCATCCCTTGATCGTCGAGGGACGGAACCGACAGCAGGCTGAGTTCCAAGGAGGGGACATAGAGCACGTCAGGCAGGAACAGTGCACCACTGGGGCCGACAAAACGAACAACACCGACGCCATGAACAGGAAGAAGCTGACCGGACCCAGTACGCACGAAACGGACCGAACCGACCGGACCCAACGAGACAAACGACGAGCGAACAGACGCCATGTGATGGGTGGGTCCGGAATCTAGGATCCAGAAACCACCCAACGCACGCACTGGGGGAAGGACACCACAAGTCGCCACGGTCCCAACAGGGAATGACGCAAGGGAGGACAGGTCGCAGGCAGCAAGATAGCGGGGCAGGATGACAGACTGCCAATGCTCAACCCAGGGTACGGACGCGCACGGAGACCCAAGAACATGACCGGGGGAGTCACCACGAAGGACGGCATCAGTCTGACAATGATGACCTCTGGCCAAAGATGCACCACTCTCACCTCCCTGATCGCGGAGGCGAAGGAGCTGAAGAAGGGACTGCTCCAGATGACGCTCGCTCTCACCAGCGACAGAAGGGGCAAGGGACGGGGTCGACCCCCCCGACGATGACGGGAACCATGGTGGAGCGGTGTAGCCAGTGGAACGGGGTCCAACGTAGACCGGAGCGCCGTAGGGTGGCGGCCAGCTCCAGGGGAATGGAACTGGTGATGGAGCTGAAGGAACGGTGACAGTGGAGTAGGCGCGACCGGAAGAGGCGGATGGTGCAGATGCGGAGGTGTTGGAGCCGGAGCCGGACGATGGAGGTGTGCTGGAGGTGCGAGCCCAATGAGCGCGCATGGCCCGAGCGAGGCGAAGGTCATCTGGTAGAGCGGGACAGGCCCTGGCAGAGTGCTCATCGGATCCGCAGTTCCAGCAGACGATAACGCCAGGGGTGCGAGCAGAGGAGGTAGAGGGCTTGTCCTTGCCCTTGCCTTTGCCATTTCCCTTATCGCGACCGCAGCCCTGGGAGGCAAGAGCGGAGGCGATGGTGTTCGGAGATGAGGTAGAAGGAGGAGATGACATTGAGGCCATGGAGGGTGTAGATGTGGTAGTAATGGTGGCAACCCCTGTGACAGCGGAGCGATGCAGACGCTTGCTCTGCAGGTTGGTCCACCAAGCAGCAAGCCGCTCAGCGGTGAAGTCCCAAAGGGCTCCTACGCCAGGAGGGGACCGGGGTGGAACAGGCAGAGAAGCAAGGCGCTGCAGCTCAGCAGGGGTGACGTCACGTAGAAGGTCGGAGAGCTCAGAAATGAGCCCGTTGACCATGGTGAGAACGGCAGATAGCTGACCAGGGGCAGCAGCGAGTCCAAGTTCACGGAGGAGCTTGAGCCCCCGTGCCCAGTAGGCGTCCGCAGACTCATCGGCCCGCATGAGAAGGGTATTGAATTGGACTGTGAGGGCGCTTTGTGCGCCCTGACCAGTGAAGGTGGTGCGGCGACACAGCATAGCATATGCACCAACAGGATCAGCGGGGCGCCCAACGGCAGGATCAGCATTGAAGGTGCCGACATCGTCAACCAGGTTCTCAGGTGCGGCGGGTATGAGGGCGCGGACAGCGCGAGCAGCTTCGGCAGGGAGAGGAGTAAAAGAAGAGGAGGGGCCAGGGAGAGAGTAATACTCCCAGAGACGTTCCCCCTGAGCCCAGGCGCTGAAGCGCACTTCCCACGATGAGAAGGCAAGGCCTGGGGAGAGAATTGGGAGCTGAGAGAAGAAGTCATGCTGGCGGGGTGCGGTAGCAGCAGAAGCGACGGCAGCAGAGGACTGAGAAGTAGAAGAGGAGGTAGAGGGTGCACCAGCGACAGTGCCAGCAGTGGAGCCGGCTTGCGAGACATCGGACGCGGCGGGTAGACGCTTCAGCACGAATGCATCGACCTCGTCAGCAAATGCTGCACAATTGTCCTCAGCAAGTTTGAGACGGTCCTCAGCTTTGCGCTTGGCCTCAAGAGCTCGGTTAAGCTGACGCTGCAGGTCAGCTATGACCGAATCTTCGTCACCAGGCATGGTGACGAAGAAGGGACTCCGCCGAAAGATTTCGGCAGATTTCCCTGCCCCAGTGGGCGTGGAAAAAATGACCGGTGCTTTAAGCACACGGAGATAGTGCTGCAGGGCAACCCCAGTCCCAGGACAGCACAGAACAGAGAGAGAAGACAGAGAGGAAAGGCAGAGAATGCACGGGAAACCCTCAAGAGGAGGGAGGAGGGCGAAGAAAGGCAAGGAGAGGAGGGACAGTGGCAGCCACAACGGCTGCAAGGCTGGACACTCCTGCAATAGCTGAGACCAAAAACAGCAGGGTACCGGTCACAGCTGCTGTCCCTAGAGTGGAAAGGACACTACAGACGGAAACAGCTGCTGTCACGAGGCAGATGGACGCTGAGGATGAAGATGCGGCTGATGTGGCTGCTGCTGACGTTGAGGCGCGAACAGTTGCGGCGGCGGTTGTTGAGGCGGATGCAGCAGAGGAGAGAGAAGAGGCAAAGGCAGATGCAACAGCGGAGACTTGGGTGCGGATGTCAGCAACAACTACGACAACGGGCCCACTTACAACGGCAGCCTTGGTGTAGGCTTCAGTCGCACGGCCGGCCGACGTGGCTGCAGGAGCACGTGCCGCCTGAGCTGAAGCGGCAAACGTTGCTGCTGCTGCTGCGGCGGCGTCTATGACGGCGGCTGACGCGCGGATGAGGGCGTTGGCCAAGTAAACGGCGTCGCGGCGGAGCGCGGCATGAAAGTTGGCCGCGGCAGTTTCAACAACAGCAAGGTTGTCAACCCCCCCAGCTCCATGATGAGCGGGAAGGGGAGGAGAGCTTACCGGAATCTGACGAGGTGACGCTGAGGAGTCTGACGCAGGGGAGCCAACGCCGGTGCGATGTCGGCGGCGTTCCCGGTGTGGTGCCCGCCGCTCCTCGAGGGCGGCGTCGGCTGGGACAGAGGCGAAGTCCCCCTGGTGTGCCAGCGTGACCGCAGCCGCCAACGTGGCGATTAGTGGCGGCGTGGCTGAAGTCCTCCGCGGAGTGCCACAAGGCCGTCGGCTGCCACAGTCGCTGCAGGGATGGAGCAGGCGATGACGGCTGCGGTGTGAAGGATTCCTACTGCTGCGGAGGGTCGGGCAGGTGCGTGCAAGCAATGTGACGATCGGCGGGCGTGAGACAGGCCACCGAGTGGCAATGCGCGCTTAACACTATCCAAACAGGATCGGGCGCAACATGAAGTTGTCTCCCTCGGATGGACAGGGCTGGAAAGAGAGGGAGAGTCGCAAGAGGGTTGTGGTGAAGGCGGAAGCGGGCCGTGGAGACTCCTACGGCGGTCCCAAGGACTTCGAAGCGGCGACTACATGCAACGCTCCTTGCTACGCCAGAGTTGCTCCACCCACACGCTCTGATACCAGTAGACAACAAAGAGCGGTCTAAGGACGTGTGGAGGGGGATTGGGAGTAGCCATGGACGGCCTTAGAACAAGTCATTGAGCGTGAATTCACAGTGACAAAGAGTCAGTAAACGAGTCACGGCCACACGAGGTCTTAGGTAACGGGAGGGGAGCCGAGAGCGAGCGAGCGGCGAGCTCGATCTCGCCTCGGTTTATCCCCTCCCTTGGGCTCGAACACCGCACACACCCCATTGTGACTTTTGAGCATAGTTCATGCCACGCAAGTGTAAGGCACACAAGAATAAGCCAGGGGGGGAACCCGGCTGGCACAGAACACGGCACAACCAACAGCAATGTCTCTGCACCACTTGGTCCTTGCGACTGCTGGTCCTCCACCACGATGGAGTTGTCGACTGAAGGTGGTCTTCATGCTCAGTCACCTGCGACAGTGGGGGTGGAGAGTGCAGCGAGGCCAGAGGTCACAACATGCCATAAACCAACACATGCTACTCGTCAAATGAGTAGCATTGCCGCCGCTCCAGCTGCTGCCCCTGCGCGCAATGTTGCTGCGGCAGCTAGTTCCTTGCGGTTGCCAGTAGTTGTTGACTGGTTCTAACTATGCGACAGGCTCCTGGCTGGCAATGCAAATTCACATGGTGGCTGCTGCTCTGCGCAGTTGCTACACGTTATTTGCACGTGACTGCGATGCAGGTGCTGCTGCTATGGCTGCTGTTGTTCGCGCGCTACTTGGCTAGCAGCGAGGCCACTCACAGTCTCCTGTCAGAAAGGGTGTGGCGGCTGGTTGTTCAGCCGCTGTTGCCAGATTGGGTGCTGCTGCTTCCGTTCCCCATACAGCAGCCTCAGCAGCACCCGGTAGACTAACAATGTGCTCTAAGTCTAACGTTTACTTTGGAGCCGCCCTTGCTGATGTCGTCGACATGCTTGCGTCTCTCGTAAGCATGTCTGCGTGGTGCCACGCACCTCAGCTGCGTTCCAGATCTTTTCTGCTGCTTTGTTGCTCACACGGCCCCCCTG
>SZWC01012285.1:51076-64545 GCA_023375785.1 Penium margaritaceum | reverse complement strand
TCGCGATCGAGCGTCGACCACCGTTCTGACATCGGTGAAGCCGATGTCAGAACGATAGGACTTTGCCCTTGATTTCGGCGAAAAAGGGGTTGTCGCTGAAATCGAGGGCGAAGTTGGAAAGAAACTTCCGACGCGGCTTTTTTCAAATCGCTGAATTCGAACTCGAGTGCATGATTTTTTGTCGATTAACCCTAAATGTGTTGAAGGAGTCACTCTTGGTCGAGGACGTAGAGCAATAACATTTCACTTGTGATGATGAGTGCTGATCCATCCGTCAGTACGGCATCTATGAGCTTGTCAACCTCTCGCCTGGGCGGAAGGCTGTATATACCAAGAAATCTTCACAAGAAGGTGAAGCCAGATGGCACACTGGATTGCTACAAGGCTTGCATTACGGCCTAGGGGTTCTTCTTGATTGAGTGTGTGCATTTCACTGGCATCTTTGCACCCGTTACCCGTATGACTAGCGCTTGCACTCTCTTTGAATTTGTTTCTCAACACGACTCGGAGCAACACCAAATGGATGTGAACAATACATTCCTCTATGGAACTATGGAGGAGGAGATCTACATGGTCCACTCACTTAGCTTCAAGGTTGGTGACATGGACGGACTCTATGTAATGCCTTATACAACCTGAAGCACTCATCCCGGTGTTGGAAGTAGGATATCACATACACAGTGACACATGCTAGTTACACACATAGTTTAGTCGGCCCGTCCCTCTTTCTCAGCCGGACATATGAGAGCTTGGCAGCCATCGTGACAGTCATTGAGGATGTCTATAGGATGAAGGACCTTGGTCCTAGAATTTTCCTTGTTGGGATGGAGAACATACATGACCGTAAGTGGCGGACACTCTTGCTATACCTAGTTAGTTGCACACGTGTTGTGGAGGAATAGTCTGCTGACCTCCTTGGTACACTTCCTACAACCTCCACCCCAATCACATCACACAGGTAGGATGCTCTCAAGGTCGATGATCAAGCACAGTGGGGTGAGACGGTGGATGTGACCGTGTACATACACCTCATTGACTTTATGGTATACTTTGCCACGACCAATCAACCTGACATCATCTTGGCCGTCAACCTTCTTACATAGTTCTTGGAATGTTCTCAAGAAAGATCCCTTCACATGGCTCTAGAAGTGGTGTGTTACATGGGTTTTACACCGTATCTTAAAATCTACTTCTGGCAACAACATTTGATGGTAGTTAATGGCTTCATCGATAGTGACTAGGCCTAGAGCCCCGATGGGTGTTGTTAGACATGTTATGTGTTCCTGTTAGGTGGAATTACTGTGTCATTGCAAAATGGCAAGTAGATTTGCATAGTATGCAGCTCATAAAAGTTGGAGTATGTTAGGCTCGGGTTTAGGGCTGTTGAGGCTGTGTTGCTGTAGTGTTTGTCTTGTTCAGATGTAGGAGCCTAGCATCATTCTAGTTGAAACAGCCAGAGTTCTCATGCCAATACAGAGAAATTTGAAGTGTTTCATGCACGTCCAAATCACATTGCTATTGAGCATCACTTCTGGTGTAATTTTGTGGAGCGACAGGTGATTTCCGTCATCTGGGTCAGCACAAACATGCAGATGGCTGAGTTCCTTACCAACGCAGTAGTATGCAAAAAATCAGTGTGGCTATTTGTTTTTTTCGAGCTTTGCTCCTTGTCTAAGGGTAGCGAAGAGTGGAACCTGTGTTTTATTAACTGTTGAGCATCTCATTGTGCACTTCTGTCAGTTATGCACATTAATGGGTGTGCGTAACATCAGGTCATGGGGAAGTGTTGTGATATAGGTCATCCCCATCCCACTACACAGCTTGTTGTGACCACTCAGTCGTGTCCATGCTTGTAAAATTCCTTCAAGGGAACCGCTGAGACTAGGCAAAGTCTTGATACAACAATGTTAATTTCAAAAAATAGGACAATGAATACCCGATTCCACGAGCACTAAGGGCTAGGAGGCTTTGTGAAGTGCCATTGCTCCCAAGGATTCAGACAATTTGACGGACACATGAAGGGCATGTTCCTCCCCAGGATCCATGCCATGCTTTCCGGGTCAGGATTTGATGACATCCATGCTGTCTTCCCATTCCTCGCCAACCAGGCATCAAATTCTACCTTAATGGCATTCCAGTCAGCTGCTACTTCACACGGATGTAGGATTGGTGATGCCCAGGATGGTGTTGGATATGGGGTGCCAAAAAAGTGACCAAAGTGGGTTGCTCGATAAAAATCATCAGGTCACAAAAGTGAATAGAGGATGTTTTTCTGGTTCTGTAGCACTTTACGGAACTCGATTCGGAGTCCGTTTGAGGGAGATATGGATTTTCAAGGTTTGGAGGCGATGGGTCCGGTTCAAGTGATGGCTCCTGCACTACCAGCACCAATGACGGCCACAATTATTGGCCAAGGAGGTTTGGAACGGCCTTCAGGGTAGAAAGGTGGCAGGAGGACATTCAGGGAGATTCAAGAAAGCTCCCCACCAAGATTGTTGGTTGTTCACATGGCAGGGATGGTAATTCTCTTGTGTGAGAGTGTGACTGCCGCTCATCCCACTAGGGTAGGAGTGTGCTAGGAGGTGAACTTTGACAGAGTGGTTCTTCCAGCTCCATGTGCCAAATGAGGCGTACTTAGGCTTGTTAGAAAGCTGTGCTAATGCACTTTCTCAATCAAGAGTCAATTTAGACATTCGCATTCTCTGCAAACCTACATTTGCTTCCGTAATTTCTGTCTGTGCAACCTGCAACTCCCTCTCACAAACAATTGGTCCTACCTAGGCGACTTTTGGTGAGCCTGATCACCTCCCTCAGGGCTGCCCCAGTTTCCATCAGTGGTATGAGAGCTATAACAAGGCTTTGTCTCATCCTTGAGGCATTCCTTGCACCCTGTTGTGTGAGAGAGCCGTTTGTGGGCTGAACGTTGCACTACCATGGCGACATCCGCTTCTGTAATGGCTGACGTCAACATCGCCAAGTTCGAAGGCAAGAACTTCTTCAACTGGAACAACAACATGAAGATGGTGCTGATGGAGAAGGGTCTCTGGAGCCAGGTGGATGAGAAGGAGAAGGAACCAGCAGAAAGCTCTCTCTCCCCTGTCGAGGCCCGTACCTACCGCGAGAAGCTTGAGTCTACTTATGCATCCAAGTCAATCCTCATAAACATGCAGCTGCGTTGTCGCTTTCACACTGTGAAGATGGATGAGTCCGGATCCATGATTGAGTACATCAACATGGTGAAGTCTCTGTCTGACCGGCTTGCTGCAATTGAGGACCCTGTCAAGGAGCGTGTGCTCATGCTAACCATCCTTTCTGGTATTCCTAGCAGCAACACTCCTCTCATTGTTTCCCTGGACCAACGTGGTGACAAGCTCTCCCTGGAGGAGAGCCTGGTGTTTGAGGAGGAGCGGCGCAAGGGAGAAGAGGGCGGAAGCGGACTGGACGTCGTTCTCATCACCAACTCTGGTCATGGGGGTGGTGCTGCACCAACCAGGGGTAATGGCGGAGGAGGGAAGAAGAAGGGGAACTGCCACTACTGCAAGAAGCCGGGCCATTGGGCACGAGAATGCCAGAAGAAGAAGGCGGACCTTGCTACTGGAGTGGGAGCGGGAAAACAGTCTGACGCTTCCGCGAATGCCGCAGATTGGGAGAGTGGATTCGTGACAACCATCCGGGTCCTGCACGTCTCCGACAACACCGCCCTGTTCTGGATCATCGACTCGGGAGCCAAGCGGCACATGACGTGTCGTCGGGAGTGGTTTGTCGTCTACACCGTCATTGAGCCTCGTCGGGTGTACATGGGGGACAACCATGTGCAAATGGCGGTTGGGGAGGGTGAGATTGTGTTTTTTGCTTCCGTTGAGGGTAAGCACGTGGAACATCGTGTGAAGGGGGTGCTCCATGTTCTGGGGTTGGCAGCTAACCTCCTCTCTGTCTCATCTCTCATCTCCGAAGGCATGCAGGTTTGCTTTGAGAATGGTGGCTGCACCATCTCTGCCCATGCAGGCCGTGTGCTTGCAAAAGCAAACAAGGAGGACGGTCTTTACCGCCTCTACGTGGCGTCGGAGAAGGAAGCCGACTCAGCGTTGGCGGCGAGAGAGGGAAAACATGACATCGGCCTGTGGCACCGCCGGCTTGGTAACCTCGGCTTTGGCGCCATCATCTCCATGCAGCAGATGGTCCGCGGCCTGGAGTTCAAGGGGGTGAAGCTGCCAGGTGCATCGGCTTGTGAGAGCTGCATTGAAGGAAAGCAAGCCCGCGCTCCTTTCACGGTGGAAGGGAAGGGGGCGGCTGAGCTTCTCTCACTCATTCACTCTGATTTGTGCGGTCCCATGCCATCACAGTCCTTGTCCGGCAAGTTGTACTTTGTCACGTTCATTGATGACAAGTCGAGGAAGACGTGGGTGTCCTTCTTGGCTAGAAAGGATGAGTGCTTTGATGCTTTCAAAGTGTGGATTGCTGCTGCACAGAATGAGAGTGGCAGGCGGTTGAAGGTGCTTCGCACCGATGGTGGAGGATAGTACCTCTCCAACAACTTCCGCACATACCTCAAGCGTCGCGGGAACAAGCACGAGGTCACCCCACCTGGAACACCGCAGCTGAACGGCGTGGCTGAACATGCGAACCGCACACTCATGGAGCGTGTTTGCAGTAGGCTCCAAGATGCAGAGCTCCCACCAACCTTCTGGGCGGAAGCGGTCAACACTGCCGTGTACCTGAAAAACCGGAGTCCCACACGCGTCGTGCCGCTGATGACGCCGGAGGAGGTGTGGACGGGACGCAAGCCAACAGTGACACACCAGAAAGTGTTTGGGTGTGGCGCATTCGTGCACGTGCCTACCTGCAGTCGTACAAGCTGGATGCAAAGTCGGTGAAGGCCGCCTTCCTCGGCTACGACAACATGGGATACCGTCTCTACAACCTTGTTGCTCGCAAGATCATCCGCAGCCGTGACGTCGTCTTTCAAGAGGACTTGAAGGGCTGGACTTGGAGCCCTATGTCTGCAGTTCCACTTGCTCCCACACTTGTACCTAAAGTGGGAGAAGAACCGGCAGCAGAAGAGGGTGGTGCGGAAGATGGCGGTGACAGCGGCATCAACAAAGAGGTGGAGGGAGCTGATAAGGAGAAGGAGCCAGCAGCCGAATCTGATGAGGAGGAGCAACAAAGCAACATACAGCAGCTGCCACGACAATCTGCATGTATCAACAAAGGTACAAAGGACAGTGGGGAGCCGCTGAGGCGATCCGAGCGCCTCGTGAGCAAACAGAGGCCGCTGGAGGAGCTGGTGAACCTCTGCACCGTTCCTCCACCAACGGATTCGTCTGACCTCGAGCTTCTCTTCCTCACAGTCACCGATGATCCAGCCACATTCGCTGAAGCGATGTGCAGCACCGAGGTGGCAGATTGGCGTGCTGCAGCAGATGAGGAGTATGGTGCGCTCATGAAGAACGGCACCTGGACCCTCGAGGAAGCTCCACATGGCAGCCGGGTAATCGAGTGTCGGTGGATCTTCAGGCGCAAGCGTGGTGTGGATGGTAAGGTGCTCAGGTACAAAGCACGGTTGGTTGCAAAGGGGTGTTCAGAGACTGGGGGTGTGGATTACAATGAGACATTTGCACCTGTCGCAAAGTTCCCATCCATCCGAGCGATCCTCGCTCTTGCTGCTGCTATGGACTGGGTGGTGCACCAAATGGATGTGACGTGTGCTTTTCTGAATGGTGACCTCGAAGAGGATGTGTACATGGAGCAGCCGGAGGGGTATGTGGTGGAGGGAAAGGAGGATTTGGTGTGCAAGCTTGTGAAGGCCCTCTACGGCTTGAAGGAAGCCCCGCGAGCATGGTACCACAAGATGGATGAGCAACTCGCTGACCTTGGCTTTGTGCGCAGTGAAGCTGACCATGCAGTCTATGGGCGCATGCAAGAGGCAAGCCAGGTCATCATCTTGCTCTATGTTGATGATCTCCTCATTGCATCTAATTCCAAGTCTCTTTTGGACAATGTGAAACAGTCCCTTGCTGCCAGGTTCGACATGAAGAACATGGGAGAGCTCAGTTACTACCTTGGCCTTCAAGTCAAGCGCAACCGACAGCACTAGACTTTGGAGGTGTTGTAGAGCACGTACATGAGTGACATCGTCAAGCGCTTCAACATGGCAGAAGCGCGCAAAGCAACGACACCACTCGAAGTGGGAGCAAAGCTGAGCATGACGCAGACTCCCCGCAACATGGAAGAGAGCAGGCGCATGGAAGCAGTGCCGTACCAAGCAGCAGTTGGGAGCCTCATGTACGCACCAGTCGGCACGCGCCTCGACATCAGCCAAGCAGTGGGAGTGCTCAGCAAGTTTTGCGCGAATCCGGGCATGCCGCATTGGGAGGCGGTTAAGCGCGTGCTGCGCTACCTCGACAGCAGCAGCAGCCTTTGCCTCACCTTCAACGGCAACAACAGCCCCATCCTCATGGGCTAGAGTGACGCAGATTGGGGAGGTGACCTAGACACTAGGAGGTCGATCAGTGGGTTCGTGTTTGTACTCGGGGGAGGTGCAATCAGTTGGAGGAGCAAGAAGCAAGAGTGTGTTGCCCTCTCCTCCACCGAAGCTGAGTACATCGCCTTGAGTGAAGCAATAAAGGAAGATGTGTGGCTGCATGAGCTCCTGGCAAGCCTTGGAAAGCAGCAAACCACAGCAACTACAATCTACTTTTACAACATGAGCGCCATTGATCTGACCAAGAACGCAGAGTTTCACGCTCGCACGAAGCTCATTGACTTGCGATATCACTTCATCCGCGAACTTGTGGCAAAGAAGGTGGTGCAGATCAAGTTCTGCCCTTCAAGCATGATGCTAGAAGACTTCCTGACCAAGCCGCTGGTAGCACACCACTTTCAGCAGCTGAGGAGACAGTGTGGACTTGTGTGATTTTTTATTTTCGCAAAGTGGGAGAATGTTGGATATGGGGTGCCAAAAAAGTGACCAAAGTGGGTTGCTCGATAAAAATCATCAGGTCACAAAAGTGAATAGAGGATGTTTTGCTGGTTATGTAGCAATTTACGGAACTCGATTCGGAGTCCGTTTGAGGGAGATATGGATTTTCAAGGTTTGGTGGCGATGGGTCCGGTTCAAGTGATGGCTCCTGCACTACCAGCACCAATGACGGCCACAATTATTGGCCAAGGAGGTTTGGAGCGGCCTTCAGGGTAGAAAGGCAGCAGGAGGACATTCAGGGAGTGTCAAGAAAGCTCCCCACCAAGATTGTTGGTTGTGCACATGGCAGGGATGGTAATTCTCTTGTGTGAGAGTGTGACTGCCGCTCATCCCGCTAGGGTAGGAATGTGCTAGGAGGTGAACTTTGACAGAGTGGTTCTTCCAGCTCCATGTGCCAAATGAGGCGTACTTAGGCTTGTTAGAAAGCTGTGCTAATGCAATTTCTCAATCAAGAGTCAATTCAGACATTCGCGTTCTCTGCAAACCTACATTTGCTACCGTAATTTCTGTCTGTGCAACCTGCAACTCCCTCTCACAAACAGTTGGTCCTGCCTAGGCGGCTTTTGGTGAGCCTGATCACCTCCCTGAGGGCTGCCCCAGTTTCCATCAGATGGGTGGTCACCCCCCACAAACCGACTTGGTCCCACCAATGTGGTCCATTCACAACCTTGTTCATTTCGCCATCAAAAGCAATGTCCTTGTGTTAAACTAGCGGAAGTTTTATCGATGATATTGTTGGCGACTGTCCTATTTCAGTTGTCTTCACGCTCAACAGCGGTCCTGACAGCTGGCGCTCTAAGAAGCAACCCGTGGTTTCTCTCTCCTCCATGGAGGCTGAGTACATTGCTGAAAGTGAGAGCACGCGCGACGCCGTCTGGCTCCGCATGGCCGAGTTGGGCCACGTCCAATGAGATGCCAGTCCGATAAACTGTGAAAACGAGGGTGCCATTGCCCTCTCAGAAGTTCCTATGCACCCTGATTGCACTAATGGAAACCGGGGCAGCCCTCAGGGAGATGATCAGGCTCACCAAGAGCCGCCTAGGCAGGACCAACAGCTTGTGAGAGGGGGTTGCAGGTTGTACAGACAGAAATTACGGAAGTGAATGTAGGTTTGCACAGTACTTGAATGTCTAAATCGACTCTTGAGTAATAAATTACATCATCACAGCTTTTAACAAGCCCTTATATGCCTTATTTGGCCAAGGGAGCAGTGAGATCCACTCTGCCAAAGTTCACCCTCTAGCACACTCCTAGCCTTGTGGGATGAGCGGCAGTCACCTTGTCACACATGAGAATTATGTCTCGCACGACCTAAGCGTTGCGATTGAGCAACCTCAGCTCGAATCTAGTTGTACTATAGACTACACGTGATTGTAGCTCTCTTGGGAGGAAAAAACGATTTCAGTCTAACCTTCGCTCAACCTTCCCACCTTGTCCATGACCTATGTCGACCACCCAAACCTTCACCTCCCTTTCACCCTTCCCCTGCACTCCATCACTCTCCCCTTCACGCTTTGTCCACCCCGCCATGATGGGGCGACACATGTGCTATCGTAAGAAACGACGTTGTTTTACGGACAGCTGTCGCATGATGCGACTCGCATCCCAATGTGTGGCAAACGACTAGCCCCGGAGACGGACGGATGTTTCTTCGTTACATCCGAACGACCCACACAATGTCGCGACTTACAGCCTCCCCGTCACTCTAGCGACACATAGATTTGGCTTGATCTAACCGCACAGAAAAAAAAGAGGACGTCTGGGGAGCAGCCCACGCACAACTGACACAACGCCAGTTGACCGAGCCGTAGATCTTGGGCAACTCACTGTAGGGAGTCCAGTAGACTTTGTTTCAGGTGTACGTAAAAAGTACTGAAAACGTGCCTGACATACAACCACGCCGCCAGAGCCATACAGAATGACCGTTACCCATCCTCAAGCTGGTCCGGTGCAGATGAACAAATCGCTGGATGGGTCTCTTGAAACGAAAATACGGGAAATCGTTGGTATTTAGTAGAGGTTGGATATGTCCTGAACCCAGATCGACGAGCCTGTAGTGAAAGGCGATGTCGTTTTGGGTCGCCGAATCTTGTATTACGTCCACGGCTTATACCTACACATCGATCTTTCGAAGGCGGTTAAAAAAAATCAGAGAACGGATGGAAGACAGAGGGGCATTCTTCCGATGTCCGTACACTAATGAACAATATTCGAGGTCAGTACAATGGACCACGATTTCATCTCGATTTTCGCATCGGCACCCGAAATCTGATATCGGCCCATACATGTAAGCGATCACAGTGCCCAATCGAACCTGACAAGGGTTCCCCATTCCAAATTGCTTCCCGACCGAATCCCTGCTACGAATCAGCTGAGGACTAGGGGAGAGAAATGGGTGTAGCGGGAAATAGATCTTACGAGGTTAAGCTGAAAGACAGTGGTACATTCCGAGTATTCAACCGTGTTCCGGACGGCTAACTTGATTTGGAGTGCATGAAAGCAAAATCCCACTGGGCTGGCGGGACACTGGCGTAACTCGGACACCCCGGTTAAGTTGCGTCGACCCGTCGTCGACAAAGGTCTGCGTCCGGGACTTTTTCTTGTCTTGGACAAGAAGAGTACCACGTCTGGGCTACTCTTTCCCTCAGAACAGCAGAACATTAACATTTTGGACATCCCCTGAGCGCGGACTTTTCACCTCCAGCATTCTGGCTGCTCCGCGGCCAGTGTTCATCTATCCGATGCACTTGTAAACATAAGAAATTCATTGATATCGACGGTCAACATCGCTCAAGCCAGAACGAGTCCAGTACAGAATAAGTGAATACGGTTTTCTTTCCTTGACCCTATAAGTCTGGTCCGAACCACACGTTGGACGACTGGCTCCGCTTAAGGAGCTTCTATCCATGGATAGAAGTAATAGCAACCGTAAAGATATCTGCTGCAATTGTGGTTCGTTACGATTCAAGCGACATGGACTGTGGATCCCCCTTATCATTAGGTTGGATGACGAGGCTGCCCGTTGCGTTCAGGCAGATGTTTTGTCGTTGTCAGTGGGATGTAGCATCGTTGGGTAGCATTATTGTTATTTGATTGGACACTCGAAACTCGGCAGCTCGACCGTTTCCAATCGGCCCCTTCAACACGAGCCAGCTGAAGCCCCAAAGCGAGGGTTGGGGGGAAGGGGCGGCGTGGGGGCGGTGCTTGTCGGCGCCTCTAGCTCGGCGCGCGGTGGTTCTCCATTGGAAAAACCGCACTCGCTTGCGCGAATATGGGTTTTCCCGTCGCGAATTTATGTGGTAAAGCATGTCGAACCTGGCCGATCGGCAAAGCGTCAGCAGATGCGCCTGAATTCTGAGCAGGTACTGCGAGCGGACTGATATGGATCCGCCATCATTACAGCCTAACAATCATAGCTTCAAGGTTGGACGTCCGGAACAGACACCATCTGAACCACACCGTCCGCTGGACGATGAGATCCGTCTCTCAGCCCGGACGACTCCACAGCATCGCGTAAGAAAGAGACCCTGAGTTGGTTCTGTTGAGCTGCTTTGTTTGATGGCAGTCGCTCCATGCTTTCCCTCGGAACACTTCTCTCTCGTCTCTTACGCTGCGGTCGTACCAGGCGAACAGAACTCGTCGGTTGTNATCAATTGCCGTTGCGTACGAGAGGAAAGGAAAAAGACGGGAAAGCGCAAGTTGGAGAGGGCCAAGGTGCAGGGGAGCGAGGCATAGACATCACTGCGATGAGAATTTGGGCATTTGGAGCCATCACTTGCCCTGATGAGCTGAGCAAGCGCGATGGTTGTACGAAGAAAATATTTTTTCTTGGGCTGCAATCGCGAGCAGTTTGCCTCACAACCCAATTCGAGCCGAGGGCTGAGGGACCCCAGGCCGCCAAAGATGACGGGCCGCATGGGCCAAGCCGCTTGGCCCATGCGGTCCGTCATCCTAACTCGTACCTACTTATCCGCCATGCAGCCGTCACGATGAAGCATCACTCGCCACCATTGTCGGCTCTTCCAGCACTTTCCTGGTGCAGTCGCTTTAGGCGAACTGAAGCTTTCCAATCTGCCGCTGCATCCAAAACTGACTAAATTAGCACTTCCATCGTTGACAGCACTCTCTCATCGACGCTAAGGCAAAGCTCGTCTCGTCCCCCCTTCCCTCCCGCTCAACCTGCCCGCCATTTAAAAGACCGTCTCAAACGACATGGAGGCCGTCGCCAGCTGCCGCACTCTCCCCGATGTGCTTCAAGCGGCACCTAGTTGCCTCTGGGGGACTCTGACCACCATCACCCGCGAAAACGAGGAGCAACCATTCACGACCATCACCTCCTCAGATCTGGAAATCTTGCCAACCACAAGAGAGTCGCAGCACCACCAGAACAGCACGAACCCCGGATCGCCTCTTCCTCTTCTTTTCTTCGACTTCACAGAACCTGCCGCTCAGCCCATTCTCCTCTACGACCTGACAACGGAAGATAAGTGCGAGGAGGAGGAGGAGGAGGAGGAGGAGGAACCAAACACTACTTTCAGCCATACCCATGACAGTGAAAGTGACGGCTCACATTGGATCAGAGTTGTCCAAACAACTTTGGCACCCCTCCGTATCCACAGCGACAGACGCTACAATGACAGCGAAAAGGGCAGCAAAATCTCCTTCCTGCAGGCATCACGCCAGCGGCTGTTGGGAACGCGCCATGGGACGCCCAGGCGCTCTCCCCCTCTCACTTGCTTCACTCAAGCATTGCCTTCTTCGCATGACGAGTGCTCCCTGCGTTCCCCTCTGCCAGCCAAGGACGTGGGCTGCTGCTGTTTGGAAGCTCCTGTTGACGTCAGGGCTGATGACATCATCATGACGGACAGGGAGGGCCTGATGCAGTGTGAACAGCCAGAGTCCAAGCGCCATGAAGTCTATGAAGNCAAAGCGTCAGCAGATGCGCCTGAATTCTGAGCAGGTACTGCGAGCGGACTGATATGGATCCGCCATCATTACAGCCTAACAATCATAGCTTCAAGGTTGGACGTCCGGAACAGACACCATCTGAACCACACCGTCCGCTGGACGATGAGATCCGTCTCTCAGCCCGGACGACTCCACAGCATCGCGTAAGAAAGAGACCCTGAGTTGGTTCTGTTGAGCAGCTTTGTTTGATGGCAGTCGCTCCATGCTTTCCCTCGGAACACTTCTCTCTCGTCTCTTACGCTGCGGTCGTACCAGGCGAACAGAACTCGTCGGTTGTCGCTGACATGACGGGTGGCTTTGGACCATTAGATTATGCGGGTCGATGACGTTGGCTTAGGGTTCGGGATGCTTGTCGATAAGATAATCCGTCTCGGTGGCTATTCGTTTGCCACATGTTGGGATGCGACAGCTGTAGGAATCAATTGCCGTTGCGTACGAGAGGAAAGGAAAAAGACGGGAAAGCGCAAGTTGGAGAGGGCCAAGGTGCAGGGGAGCGAGGCATAGACATCACTGCGATGAGAATTTGGGCATTTGGAGCCATCACTTGCCCTGATGAGCTGAGCAAGCGCGATGGTTGTACGAAGAAAATATTTTTTCTTGGGCTGCAATCGCGAGCAGTTTGCCTCACAACCCAATTCGAGCCGAGGGCTGAGGGACCCCAGGCCGCCAAAGATGACGGGCCGCATGGGCCAAGCCGCTTGGCCCATGCGGTCCGTCATCCTAACTCGTACCTACTTATCCGCCATGCAGCCGTCACGATGAAGCATCACTCGCCACCATTGTCGGCTCTTCCAGCACTTTCCTGGTGCAGTCGCTTTAGGCGAACTGAAGCTTTCCAATCTGCCGCTGCATCCAAAACTGACTAAATTAGCACTTCCATCGTTGACAGCACTCTCTCATCGACGCTAAGGCAAAGCTCGTCTCGTCCCCCCTTCCCTCCCGCTCAACCTGCCCGCCATTTAAAAGACCGTCTCAAACGACATGGAGGCCGTCGCCAGCTGCCGCACTCTCCCCGATNGAGTGCTCCCTGCGTTCCCCTCTGCCAGCCAAGGACGTGGGCTGCTGCTGTTTGGAAGCTCCTGTTGACGTCAGGGCTGATGACATCATCATGACGGACAGGGAGGGCCTGATGCAGTGTGAACAGCCAGAGTCCAAGCGCCATGAAGTCTATGAAGAATCTCCATTGGCGGACGGAAAAAACGATATTCTTTGTCAGAGGTTGGCAGTTTTGGGAAGCTCGTGTGGCACTCCACGGAACATGAAGGAGCCATCTATCCTACAACGGCGGAGAACCTTTACTGGACAATGCAAAGATCTTCAGTTATGAAAAATTTCAGTTGCCAAGTAGTCTGCCACTCCATGAAGGAAAAGTCTTAGATGTGATATCATGTCACCTAGGAATAGGTTCCATTTCCAGTTTCAAATAGTTTCAATGCCCTCTATCTACCCCTCCCTCTCTCCCATGTTCCCACTCTGGAACCTCCCTCCTCTCTCTCTCTCTCTCTCTCTCTCTCTCTCTCTT